>MU150366.1:48760-68009 GCA_015584075.1 Collybia nuda | reverse complement strand
AACCATTGGACTATCCCGGAAGACTTAGACTCACCATCGAGACTTGAACACCTGGGGGCACCATGCAAAGGGACTTTCCTAGCAAGCACAGTGTCGAAGTGCGCAGGAACTGCCTTCTTGAGTCCGGATTGAGGTTGTGCAGGTGTCGCTCGAATAAGGTCTTTTATTGGCAAATTGGATACTTGAATAGCCGCGGGGATTTCTACAGCAATGCGTTTGTAGATGGGGAATGGGATTTGAATGTTGTGGAAGTTGGCGGGGTAGATTGATTGCAATGTTAAGAAGGTCCCAAGACAGGACTTGAAGTCCACTGCACCGTAGTCAGTCTGGAGTGATGTGAGCGTGACCTTGGGAAATGGCGCCTTTAATGCAATAGTAAAATGGGAATAGGAAGCCTGTTCTTCAGTATCAAGTGGAGAGCCATCGGCATCCTCGCCATCATTGTGGTTGTCGAGATCATCATCCTGGTTGACCCTAGCTTCATAACCAGGGAGCGCATATTGCAGATATGCTGAGAAGGTATGCACAGCTTCTTGACGGGAGAGCCAGATGGTCATTTGGCGGATATATTCTTTCTTGTTAGAAGCTTCATACCCCACTTTGGCGAAATCGATATGCAATCGTTCTGGGCCTTCGGTGTTGAATCCATCAGCAGTGCCGTGAGACCGGATCATGTCAAGATAATGTTTCATAGAATGGAGTTTCGGTATGTTAAAGTGATTGCGTATGCCCAGGGTAATGAAAGCCTTTTTGTTGGTGTGAAAAAGTGTCCACGCTTGCTCAAGTTTAGTCAGGGAACCATCGGTATGTGACTCAAAGTGAGCATAATAAATGAAATCGAGAACACCACGTACAGCACGCACTACTCCTGTATCCGCAGCACCTGCTATGGCCCCGAGAAACACCTTCTCCATATTTTTGTATTCCGTGCCTGTCCACTGCGAAACAAGCGAAATCCCTTTCTTGAAATGCCGAAGGCAGGGATGACCTGTCATGACCTGATAGCGATGGTCAATCTCGTCGGCTTTCCCATCAATTGAAGCTGTTGTCCATTTAACGATGTGATCTTTAAAAACGCCCTTGTGTAGTTGGTGAAGGATATCGGGAGTGAAAGCCTCAAATATGTTGCAGTGAGGTAGGGACTTCCAAAAAGGATCAACGAGGCGGAGCCCTTCATTGACAAACGCAGAAGGTGCTTCCCCACGCGCTTGTTGATTGATCGTGCGAAGCGTGGCTTTTGGGTCTCTAAGCGCTGCGTTGACAGGGGAACCACAGTTGTTTGCGTTGACAATACACTTTGGGCACCGATTCTCCATACAACATGCCACCAAGCACTGCTCAGGAAAATCGGCTATGTATGCTGCAAGGATTGCGAAGACTCGCCAAACACACCCATCAGCACAGATCATCTCCACTCCTGTTTCTCCTGCTTTAACCAATGGTTCCAACAACAAAGCCATGCATGTATGGAAGAGCTGGTACCCTTCAAGTGCTTGAGTTTTCTTTGCAAAACACTCAAGCTTTGATACAGGAATGTAACCAACGAGAATTGTGGCATGTCCGGATGGCTTTTGACGGATTGCCTTATCAATATTTCCAATGGAGATATACACCGGCCACGCTTTCTTGTCCCCACTAAATCGTGAGAGTTGTGTCTTATCGGATGAGAGGATAATCGGTGCAATTGTTGCCCCGATAGGGAGCTTCAACTTGAATCACAGCTGATTAGCAAAGCCACGAACCACAACTGATTTGTTATGCACCTGAACATCCCACCACCAATCACCTGTCGACATTTCATTGTACTCGCGGATCTCCCCATTTCTATCCTGATAGACCTTCTTTGGCACGAACTGGATGTGGTCTCGAAAAGCTGGATTTCCTATTAACTCTCTCACACAGTCAAGTGGATTCCGTCTCCAAAATTCCACCTGCTCTGTCTGAAATTCTCCCTTTTCATCTTGCTTGTCCCCAGTGATTGTAAGCATCTCGCATTCCCATTGCGGACCTTTCGGAAGCTCATCAATCATTTTCAGCAAAGTGCGCTTGTTGTGAAAGGATGGTTTGACACCTTGACGTATCTTCATGATATGAATGTTAAATTGTACATTCAGAAGTGACAACTCGAACGGACCGTTGAAAGCTTCAGAAAATCATCAATCTTGGTTTGACTAACCCCCGATTTCATCAGCCACCTGGATAGCTCCCATTCCTCTTCACTATTGAAGGGTGCCCAGGGTGCCTCTCCCATTTCTTCTTGATGACACCGGATTTTATCAAACTTTGTCTCTCTGGAAATTCCCTCAATAATAGAACCTGCTTCGAGGGGAAAGTCTTCAATCCATCGTTTTCGACCTGGTGCATTGATGTCTTCTTCCTCTTCGACCCATGGTGTGCGTGGGGATACTGATGGCCCGGGCAGTGGCTCGGAAACAGCTGGCTCCATGTTAGGATGAGGGATTTCAAAGTCCTGCATGTCACATATGTTGACTTCTATGTCAGAGCCATCACCATCTGCCATTCTGCCTGCACCGACTCTGACATCCAAGCCCTTCTCCTTGTGTGATTGCGCCTTAGGTTTTCGGAAAGCTTTAACCATTTTTTGATGACAAGAGGAAGTCTGAGAGATATGTGACCACAGGCCTTTCTCTGTGCGCAATTTAACTGCACAGAAACTGCATCGATACCAACCAGGTGCCATCTTCACAAACAGTGGCTTGAAATTTTGTGTTCAAAATGTGGTACAGTCACGTTATCCCCTGAAAAAAAATACATGTTCCGGCACCACCAAAGCTCTACAGCCACGTTGCTTCTTTCCCCCCTCCCCCACAACATATGCCTCTCCGAAACCCTCCTCAAGCTGGAGCCGCCATAGCCCCATCCAAGAAACGCTCTGGTGGTGATGACCTGTCAGGTAACACACTCATGCCAACTCGCACCAGGGATAGTCGAGGTGTAACAGAAAAGCAACAAGCAATAAGTACAGTGCTGTCATGCTTCCACATCCATCTCAACAATAACAATAATTCCTAGATGAAGACCGTCAAAATAGTCGGGAAAAGGAGATTGAAAAACTGAGGAAAGAACTCGTCAAGGCAAATAAAAAAATCAACAAGACCCAAGAGTCACTCGAGAAGTCTAAAGGTAAATCTTAATACTATACAGAAAGCTTTTAATTATTACTCAAACCTACTTAGCTGCCCAACGAGAGTACGATGTTGAGAATGAATCAGGACCTGAGAGTGAAGACCCCACAGACGATGAGCAAGGCATTGCTATGTCCAGTTTTTCTTTGGCGGTATGAGCATGTATATATAGACAATGCTTTGTTCTATTAATATTGTCACAGGTCCAATCTCAGGGTGTTGTCAACTCAGTAGTGCCGAGGAAAATCCTGCGCAAGGATGGTGACCGAGCGGAACCCACGGTCCTTTCCCCATGCATACAAAATTCGTCCTTGACACCAGCACTGACTGGCGGGAATGGCTTTACGTCTTGTGGTCGTGCTGCACCCTCTCTTTCAGGTGGGGCATCCAGCCGAAAACATTCAAGATCCAGGTCAAGCGAGAATAAGCATCCTATATCTCGCTCTCAGTCACGTTCCCGCTCCCCTTCTAGGAAGCGTCAAGCCCCAATGAGGCGAATTGCTCGTTCAGGATCTTGATCAAGCATAGCCAAACATGGTACCTCTTCCCCTCCACATCTAGTCTCACAAATGCATGCCCGTTCAGGATCTCGATCAAGTATAATTAAACATCGCACCTCCTCTCCTCCACGTTCAAGCTCACCAGTTGATATCCCCCCCCAGAAAGTTTCTTTATTTGTGGGGAATCAGGCACCATTCAAGGGACAGCGCGCAAATGTAAAAGACTATGAAGAGCCAGTACCGACACTTCTTCTAAAGGTGATTCGGGAGTATAGTGCCTCGATATGGGCTTGTCATCCTTTTCCAAGCCAGCAACAACAGGGCGGATGGGCCAATTCAATGTGGTACAATGTGTCGAGGCAGGATCCTGAGGGTGCTTATGTGTTAACAGAGCGCATGAGAAAGCTGGTGAGTACTTTTTAAATGCCTCGGTCATTACTGAATCAGTACAGATAACAAGCCGTGGGTCTCATGCTCGTGGCTACCTGAAAGATAAGATTTGCCCTCTTGTTGGCCCTGCATATGGATTTAAGACACTGACGGATAAACCGGCCATTATTGCTAAGAATCTAAAAATTTACACATCTCTGATCAGCAATTCTTCTTTTCACTACAAGGTAAGAAGCGTTGGTTATGACTTTTCTAGGTACTTACTATCTCATCTTCAAGGATCCCTGCTCGTTATCAGGCTACTGTGGACACTCAATCATACTTGATGCCGTCCGTGGGATCTGGTTCAACAACCAGGCTGCTCCTGGCCTGGAATTTTCATCTTACTTTAGCCCCATAAGGATCGTATCGCTGGCGCTTATCCTAACGGCTGTGAGGTTGGGTTTCCTTTTCTGACACTCGATCTAACATCATCATCTTGCTTAGATTGAGTTTTGCATTCAAGAGTTCTCAACCGGTCGGTTTGTACAGGCCGTGTTTGACGAAAAAGACAACAAATTACGGTTCGAGGCACATCTTCAAGACCTAATGGAGTGGGCCGAACTCAAACCAGACATTACTGACAAGATCCTCCAGAAGATGCATGACCGTTGCCGGTAAGTAAACAATTCCCTATGAATGATCAAGGGCCTCTCATTTAACAGGGTTATACAGGAAGGGTACGGGGGCGGCAATGGATTTGGGTGGCTGTTTGAATGACAAAACGCGACAGCGGGCACTGCTAGAGTTAGAGGCCCGAACTGGAGATACAGACACAGACAGCAATGAGGAGGGAAGATGATAATCCAGACATTTAGATACTATAGTCTATGCATATCTAATATTATCAAATTTCGGTTGTTATCACTCCTATTACGAGGCTGCAATTAAGACCCAATGCCCACACTACTGCAGAACTACTACAGCTTCCTAGAACTACAGGCAGCTACATAGGTGTTACTACAGTGTCCTACAGTAGTGATAGCTCCAGCTACGGGGACTACGGGGACTACAGAGACGAGCAGATCACTATGGCGGACTACCAAGTACAACATAAAGGGGTACTTTACTACAATACGACAGTTACTACATATCCTACATTGTAAGCAGTAGTATATTTATTTTTCCCTGATGGATATACTATAGTGGAGGGTGGAACGAGTGTCCTTTTTCATTTTTTTTTCATTAGGGGATCGTGGGTAAGAGTTAATTGGAGTCTGGGTCTGGCAAGATAAGATAAGATGTAAATGGCACCACTAATATTTATTCGAATAGTCTATGAATCAGATAGACTACCCATCTAACAAGGGGCTCTAGCAAGTCCAGCAGCGGCAAGACAAAAAAGCTTCTACCACAAATAGCATCACGGCAAAACTTCCAGCCGAACACCACCACCACCACCACCAACACAGCACTCAATGAGCACCCTTGCCCGAGTCCCTCCTCCCAACACCACCATCCTTCACAAGCCCCAACTCATCCGCCACCCCCGCCCCATCCCGCCCCCCAACCTCCCTCCCGTCCCGTATATCACGCGCCACCCTCCTCAGCTCATCCCTCCTCAGCTCTCCATACTGCCGCGCATCGCTCCGCGCCTGGTTGAGGTTCGACACGGCAGACCGATGCCGCTCCTGTGCGACGTAGGGGAGGATGAAGAGCCCGGGCGCGAGGCCTGCTGCTAGTGTCTAGTAGTAATAATAATAATAATAATAAAAAAGGTGCGGTGTTGAGCATCAAGTCGTCACCTCCCATCTGCCCCCTGAGGCTGCGGGATGGAGAAGGAGAAGGAGGGGAGACGTACCAGGATCCCTACGATGAGCACTACCCGGTCTTTCCACCTCTCGTCCGGGCCAGCCGTCCACTCCGCCTTGGAGCGGGTATACTCCGCGTGCGGGTTGTGATATGTTTGGTACATGTGCTTCCTCCGCAGGACCTCCTCCCTGTAATAGTCCCGCTGCGGGCCAAACGCGGACGCGGGGGTCTTCCCGCGGAGGACGTCGTATGCGGCGGTTATGGCTTGGAACCGCGCGTGCCGCTCGGCGGGCGGGAGGGCGCGGCAGTGCGTTGAGTCGGGGTGGTGGGCGCGTACGAGGTCGTAGTCTGGGAGTTGGATGGGAAAGGGGAGGGGGGGAGGTCTGTGGGTGAGTGGGAGGTTAAGGGAGGAAGAGGGGGGGCGGACATCGGGTTTTTATGGCTTGGGGGGAGGCACCTGGGGGGAGGTGGAATATTTGGTGGGGGGTTGGGCGGGGGTGGGTTGGGTAGGGGTAGGTGTGTTGTTTGTTGGGTCCGTGCCCGCTGTGCCTCCCGCTACTTGAACTTGAGCTTGAACTTGAGTTTGAAGAGGAAGAGGAAGAGGAGATGAGCCGGACATGGAGTAGGACGTTAAGCTGGACAGGAAGAGCCGATAATCGACATGAAGGGAGGTAGAAACCCATCTCCTTTGCAGTTACATTTTTCAATCCGCGATCATCACCAAGTTTGTCCGAGGCGTGGAGTTGATCACGACGGTCGGGACTCGGATGGGTACGGACCGCTTCCCATGTGGGGTTTGCCAAGCAGGTGCAAGTAGTGACAAATACTCGAGTGGTGGGCTTGTCTGGGCTTTGCCTAGGGTGGTCTGGAGTCTGGACTGGCGCTTTCTGATTCTGTAGTTTACGCTGGGTGGTAGAGGGAGGCACATGTGGATCTGGTACGAGGTACCATCATGGACTATGGTATCGATACACCGTGAACTTTGAAAGCTGTTGAAAGGGATCGCAAGAACATTCGTCGAAGGGTAGTTGATCCGGTACCCGGACGTTTGACATCGAATCGAGTTTGTATGTATTACTTATGGTTACTCTGACGCGTCTGACCCGCAGCTACTTGTAAATTATATGACCACCCCGAATCCGAGTACGGACCGTTTTTTTTAAATTGGGACGGGTTGGGGTTTTGTACATGTATAGATTCGTCACGATGAGATCAAGAGGGGACGGTGTGATTGATTTCGTGTTCGTTTTTTCTGGGTTTTAACATGAGGTTTTTTAATATGTATTCTGCAAGTTGCTGTTAGTGTCCTGTATTTTCTATGGGAATAGAGGGCTCAGGGGGTGAATCTTCGTTTTGGATATCCGAGCTTCGTCATTCTTTAATTCCCCGCAACCCCAGATAAACCTGACTAGTAGATGTACATTCCGAAAAATCAATCCTCATATCTAGATTCAAATCCAGAGCGGGAAGACGAGATAGTTGGCGTGGGGGGTTCTGCGTTTTGATAAGTGAAGGCTCGGAGGTGGTTGTATGAATATGAATCGTAATTGATACTCGGCTTGAAAGATGGGTAAGATGGATGTGGGGCTCGATTTATGGAATTATGGGTGATGGGGTGTTAACTGAGTCATAGCATCCTCTCGATGGAAAATCGTGAATGTTGGCGGGCCATTTCCAATGTTAAATGGTGCATTCATAGGCAGAGGTGGGATCACATACCTCGAGTATTTATTTCCTGTCGCACAAGCACCGTCACTCCACGAGGCCCTGCTTCGGTGCCCAGACGCCCACATGGGCTGGTATATATAAGAATAGGGCAACCCAAATCATGATGCTACATCATTTGCCGACAAAATGAAGGCTGAGCCTCATGGCACCAAAGAACAGCCAACCCAACTCCACCTCCTCACCCTTTCACCTATATCCGTCCCCGAGGCATACCCTATCTACTTAAAAATTCCTAGTTGTCGCGCACACCGCATCCGCATCTCGGCCGTTGGGGTGGCGAGGGAGTGTGGTCAAGTTGTTGAGAAAAATCATAAATTGATTCCGGTGGCGGTGCTTCTGACGCGCTCGCTGCGGCAGGGTGCTCGAACTGTCGACGTGTTCTTGTTCCACGACCACGATGATACAGCGACACAGGAGCGCTGTTCTTCTTTTATTTTTCTATCTATCCTGCTTGCTCCTAGTCTCTGGCCAGAAGCCAGAACACACTATAACCTCGTTTCAGAACTTACCCGCTAGGCTTTTCATTTTTGACGATACTGAGGTACGCTTTGCTCGTTCTCGTCGGGTTTGTGTGTGGTATTGATGGTGGGTTTGGGGTTGTGTGGGTAGTCTGTGCTGTATCATGATTCTATTGAGGGGAATGTGTATGTGTCTTTGGATGAGGGGAAGTCGTGGAAACAGGCAGACGGTATTCCCAAGGGTGATGCGGCGATGGTCATCGAACACCCGTTTAACAACCGCTATGTGAGTCTATTCCTGGCATGATTTGTGTCGCTGCCAGGTGCAAGGAGCACTCTGGCTCGACCTTATGATTGTTTAGAACTAATACTGGTGTTCTCAGGCTTTTGTGCTGACGGCTGGCTCGAAACACTACCGAACAGCAGACCGGGGGAAGACTTGGCAACACTTCGAGCTTCCTATACCTCCAGCGGTCGTATCAAGACCATTGTCATTCCATTCGGACCCTGCGAAATATGGGTACATTCTGTATCAGGGCACATACTGCAACAAGAAGGGGTGGGACGCTATCTGCCATGACGAGGTATGTGTTGCAACTTCTACCCCAGCCTCCCTGATGCCCATTTCGTCAGACCTACTACACGAAGGAGGCGTTTGGCGACGAGCCCAAGAGGATGCTGAAGGATACGTCGCGGTGCCAGTTCGCACACAGCAGCAAAGACTTCAAGGTCGACGTACCCTCTGAATTGATCTTCTGCGTCGCATTCGATACATCCTCCGACTCCGGGACGCACTCCATATCCTCCAGCCGCCTGTTCTCCAGCACGGACTTTTTCGACAAGGACCGTGCCGTGGAGGATCTCGGGATCGGGCGGGACGCCAAGGGTGTCATCGCCTTCGCTATCGTGAGCAAGTATGCGGTGGTGGCGCTGAAGGATTTGTCGCGGGGCAACGAGGGGGAGATGTTGCTTTATGTTACTCTGGACGCTAAGACGTGGGCAAAGGCGCAGTTCCCGCACGCGTCGTCGGCGAAGCTCAAGGAGAATGCGTATACGATTATGGAATCGACGACCTGGTCGCTTGCGGTGGATGTGGTCCTGCAGGAACGCAGCAATATTGGGACGCTGTTCATGAGTAATTCGAATGGGACGTTCTTTGTGGAGAGTCTGAAGGATACGAATAGGAATGAGATGGGGTTTGTGGATTATGAGAAGTTGTATGGTGTGGATGGCGTTGGGATGGCGAATATTGTGGCGAATGCGAAGGATGTTGAGGGGAGGGGACAGCCGAAGCAGCTTAAGACTATGATTACTTTTGATGATGGTGTGTTTGTTATCTCATTCATACAGTTTAGTGTCGTAACGTCTATACAGGTAGTAACTGGGCGCCGATTCGAGCTCCTTCGAAAGATAGCGAGGGCCGGCCATTCCACTGCAACCCGGCAGATGTCGACGAATGCTCGCTCCATTTCCACTCAGTAACTACCCCACACAACTTCGGGCGTATCTTCTCCTCCCCAGCTCCGGGCTTTGCCATGGGAGTCGGATCGGTCGGCGAGTCGCTACTTCCTTATGAAGAGAGCGACACCTTCCTGAGCACGGACGCTGGTGTTACCTGGACGATGATCAGACAAGACGCTCACAAGTACGAGTTCGGAGACAAAGGCAGTATTCTTGTGGTCATCAACGATGAGGAGGGTACGGATACTGTCCGCTATTCGCTAGACTTGGGCAAAACCTGGTATGTGGGCCCTCGTTGCCGAGCATAGCCCTAAGCACAGCACACTCATGATTTCGCAATAGGAACAAGTACGAACTTGATGTGAAGCTCCGCGCGCGTGCTCTGATAACCCTCCCGGATTCGACGTCCCAGAAGTTCATTCTTCTCGGTCAGGTCGCGAAGCGCCACCAGTCCAAGGATATCGGGCGTGTGGTTATTGTGTACCTTGATTTCTCCAGTACGAGGCCTAGGAAGTGCGGGGAGGACGATTTTGAGAAATGGTATGCGAGACCGGCCAAGACGGAGTGTCTGATGGGACACAAGGTGTGTCGTGTATTCTGTCATGGTTGGAGGGGGAGTCTCTTGCTAAAAGATGTGGGTTGTAGCAATGGTATAAACGCAGAAAGGCGGATGCGAACTGCTATGTGGGGGATAAGTACAGAGACCCTGTCGAGCATGAGGAGGATTGCCCGTGTACCAAGGAGGACTATGAGTGGTGAGTATCTCGCGTATGCTGTGTCACTCGGCCTCAAAGCTCATGTTTTGTTTTTTCAGCGATTATAACTATATTCGTAATGGAGCGGAATGTGTACCTGTTGGCCCAGAGCCTATCCCGGCTGGTGTTTGCTCCCCGAACGACCCTGTTCAGACGTACCAAGGTTCGTCGGGCTTCCGCAAGATTCCGGGAAATACATGCAAAGGGGGTGTCGAACTGGATAAGCCTGTCGAAAAGAAGTGTTCGCAGGGTGAGTGTTTGTGCTACTATAGTTTTCCGATGTGGCTCACATATGAGTGAAGCCCAACCGCAAGAGGGCGATATTATCCACCAAACTGTAAGGTATTTTTCAAACGTGTTGGTATATAGTTTCTCATGAAGTTTTTCCAGTTCGAGTTCAAGAGTCTTATTGTTCAACATGCCTATTTCAAGGATTCGACAGTATGTAGTGGAGTTTGTCCTCTTCGAGATCCACTAACTATCTTTGACTTTATGTAGACAATCCTCGTGCGACTCCAAGACCAAACCATCTGGCAATCCAGCAACGAAGGCTACACCTGGCGCCAACCCCGCCCCGACGAACACTTCCTCGCCTTCTACCACCACAAATACTCTTCCGATCGCGCTTATCTCATCACTGACTCCTCTCAGTATTACTACACCACCGACGCAGGGAGGACATGGAATAATCTCAAAGCGCCGACGCCCCCGAATACATTCGGCGGCCAGGTCCTGCGGTTCCATCCCAATTCGGATTACCTCATCTGGACGGGGAACAAAGATTGCGAAGGCAGTGGCGGGAACTGCCATGCTGCGTCGTATTACTCTAGGGATAATGGCCGTAATTGGAACCCGGTGGAGAGCTACGTCCGGAACTGCGCGTGGACGAAGGATAAGGAGATCGATGCGGACCCGAATGAGATTTTGTGCGAATCGTATAGGGACAAGAAGGGATCGCAGATACATTTTACGAGGAGTAACCCGTTACAGTTGGTGGTTGGGAGTAACTTCTTTGCAAAGAGGAGTATGATGTTCGACCAGGTTGTTGGGTTTGCCAAGTTTTCCGAGTTTTTGGTCGTTGCTTCTGTACGTTTTCTGCCTTGTGACGAAGGGAAAGCAAAATATGCTGATGATAAATCTGTTAGTCGGAGCTAGGAGGACACTCGCTTGAGCTGCAAGTATCTCTGGATGGACATAACTTTGCAACTGGAAAGTTCCCTGCGAATATGCATCCCGAAACTCATGTTAGTCCTCCCATATCATTCTCCCCCTTTGATTTTTCCACACTCATGTCCCTTTGCATCTATACAGGCATACACGGTTCTGGAATCGAGCACGAATTCACTCTTCCTGCACATGACGATGTCCGAGCCACCCTCTCCCTACTGGGGCAACCTCCTCAAATCCAACTCGAACGGAACCTACTTTGGTCTCTCTATTGAGAACGTGAATCGGGATGAGAGAGGTTTCGTCGACTTCGAGAAGATGATTGGCCTTGATGGGATTGCTATCATAAATATTGTTGCTAACGCGAGAGAGGCGGCTGTTTCGGGACGCAAGCTTTTGCAGACGCGTATTACACATAACGATGGTGAGTACTCGGGACGGCGATATTGCAATTTGGTTTGCTGATCCGACTTTCATATGTAGGTAGTACTTGGAAACCACTTGTCCCGCCTCCTCTTGATTCGCAAGGAAAGAAGTATGAATGCACTGACACGGTATGTTCCCTAGCTTTTATAACCAGGAAAAGTCTAATCTCGTTTCCGACAGAAATGTGCCCTCCATCTCCACGGCTACACTGAACGCCTCGATCCCCGTGCCACATACAGCAGCCCGTCGATCGTAGGTCTCATCATGGCTGTTGGAAACGTTGGCGAGTCCCTCGCCCCATACACCGACAGCGACACATTCCTTAGCCGGGATGGCGGGTTCACGTGGCAAGAAGTCCATAAAGATGCACACCTCTGGGAGTTTGGAGATTCTGGATCGGTCCTTGTCATGGCGAACGACGAGGAACCAACAGATCATGTCCTGTTCAGTACTAACGAAGGACTGAATTGGCGTGAATACAAGTTTACGAATGAGAAGATCCGTATTCGGTTTATTGTGACTGTACCATCGGACACGAGTCGTAGGTTTATCTTGATGGGTAACCACCCGAGAACACGCGCTTCTGTTGCTGTCCATGTTGACTTTTCGGCTCTGACTTCGAAACAATGTAAGGTTTTTTTGTTCTCCTTGGGATTGGGTCAGTTTTGGTGAACGACTTTTCTTTTTTTTTTTTTTTGATAGGTGTTCTTAGTGTTGAAGATCCCGGTCATGATGATTTCGAATTGTGGAGTCCCAGTGAGGAACGGGAAGAACTTTGCTTATTTGGTCGCCAAGTAAGCGGTATCCATTCGCTGTTTTAGTCGTATGTTGATTACTGATATTATAGACCCTTTACCATCGCCGAGTACGAGACTCGAATTGTATCGTCGGGACAAAAACCAAAGCTGAAACCCGTGTCGTTAAAAAATGCGAATGCGCAAAGGTCGACTTTGAATGGTAAGGGTTTCCGCTATATAGTTGCATCACGCTTAATCGCCAACCATTCATTTTAGTGAATTCAATCACGTCAAGAATAGTGCAGACGAATGTGTCCTTGTTCCAGGAACAAGCCCTCTACCCAACGACGACTCGTGCAGAAATGACGAAGAATTCTGGTATGAGCGGACTCCCTATCGCATGATCCCTTATTCCAGCTGCGAGGGTGGAAAACGACTTGATCGAGGTAACGAACACCGATGCCCAGGGTTCAGTGGTCACAGCGCCTTCTTCTGGTTATTCGTCCTGCTAGTACCCTTTGCTTTCACCGCATTGGTCGGATACTACTATTACCGAAGAAGTGGGCTCGCCAGAGGGTACATTCTCTTCCTATTCATTCTGGCATCACCTTACTTACATACTCTTCGCCAGAACGATTCGCCTCCCCGGAGATGGAAGGTCTCCTTATGCGAACGATTCAGGGATTTTGGAGAATTTGGCTTCCGTGCCGTGGTTCATCATTGGTCTTGCTGGTATTGCATGGGAGTGGGTCATTTCAAGTATAGACAGGACGGGCTTCAGGTCCCGCCGAGGATATAGAGACTTGCGAGTTGACGAGGACGCCCAGATCCTTCGCTTTGAGGATGAGGAATAAAAAAATTTGTAATATTGGTGCCCCCCCTAGGAGAGTAGATTTCGCGTTATTCTCTTCTATTATGCATATGCTCTTCATATTTATACGATTTCTTTTTAACTTATTATCCAACGAATTTTTTTGAATTTCTAATTGACTACTATTTTCATCTTTGAAATGAGCACCCTTTTGCAACACGCATGGTACAGCAATTTGGTCCGGCCGAAATAACCGGCCGACTAGCTCAGCTGGTTAGAGCGTCGTGCTAATAACGCGAAGGTCTTGGGTTCGATCCCCACGTTGGCCAACATGAATTTGTTCTTTTTTCCTCAACATCGAAAGTCCTCACGGTCCAAACACGCAACGGGACCGCATGTTTCCACATTTTTGACATATCAGCCTTTTCAGCCTTTTTCATTTAATCCTCAATCTGACCCCCTACGACAAGCAGGCATTATCGTCTGCTGAAACATAGTCCTTTGGTCTCGGGTGAATTGGCGAACGGTTGACGCTACCAGTGACTAGTGACGATTTACATCGATAGCCAGGACGATCGAAAACGGAGAAGTGATTGTATGATTGTAATCAAGCGTGTGTACGGGCCATTACGTGGCTATACCGGATGACGCCTCTGAGTCTTTGCCATTGCTTTGGTCGCTAACGGACAACCTGTGTTCTGCAACCTATAATATTTCAATATTTTTGAACCTGCATCCCCACGTTTCAACGCCAATGTTGTCTCATCGGATTACCGGCGCCATCACCACGAAACCATGCGCTCAGTACAACCTCCAGGCGATACTAAGGATGTAAGAGGCTGGTTGAGGAAACTCAATATAGATGAGGGCGAGCATTTTATAAGGGATAGTCATTCATATTGTTCGTGCACTAATATCCAGGAAAGGTCATGTACAGACGTAATCATCACATATTTACAACTCGGTCGAGTTCTATAGATCACAAGAAACTCTCGAGTAGACTAGTGCAATTGCCTTCTTCAAAGTCCAACATTCACCGGGCTGCAACCGAGGGCAACAATCCCGTGCTGTATGATTCAAAAAAAAAAATCAGGGGGGTACTCAGCAGGGCCATATATGTACTTACGAAGCTGTTGTCGCTGCAGCAGACGGGCTGTGCAGTGCTGAGAGAAGCGTATCAGCATTGAAACGATGGAAGGAATGGAATGGGGGATTACCAAGAGCTCCCTCCGCCTCCGATGAGAGTGAGGGGAGAACAGGTCACTGGTCGATGTATGTGAGTTGCTTCTTATCAATCCCAGGTAGTGTATAATTGACATACCTCCGACTACGCCAGTGAGGGATCCAAGGTCAATTCCGAGAAGCTGGAGGAGGCTGATAACTGGTCCAGTCAGTGCACTCGACTATTCAAATAATTAGTGGCCGTATGGTATGCGATACTGGTAAAACGTACCTCCTGCGAGGAGTTACAGCAAGACAGATCTCCAGTATTGCACTGACTAGCAGGGGTAGTGGGTGTAGTTGTGGCGGCAGCAAGAAGAGGCAAAGCAAACATTGCAATAGCGGAAGTGCGAGCGAACATATTGAAAAGTAGGTTAAATTGGTAGAGGGTTAGAGAGATTGAAGTTATTGGTTAACTGACTATTGTTCATTTCATAGGTCACCTTTTATACCTTTCACAATCGCAAACACATTTAGAATCGATGTGTATGACGGCTGTGCCATGACGAGTGACGGACTCGGATGTCTTCAAAACTCCGTGGTGATTGTTATGACAGTGGGGCATCCGATCGCCATCTTTCTGTCAGAGTGTGTACTTTCCCGACCCTTTCTCAACACAAATATGTTTCTGGGCTACAACAGGATAGTCAGCATCAGAAAATCGCGGGACAGGTTGCCCACCCAATCACCGTCTGGAGATCTACGGCGCGTAAATCTATATAACGAAACATTGCATTTCTTCCTCGGTGTTTAAACCAAAACCATACCGGGACCGTTCCCAAGGTTCGCCAGGCGTGGCTGCATTTCTGTACCCCATCCCAATAAAGCATGTCAGATCTCACAGATCGGAATTTTGTTTTGCTGTTGCGGTGTCTATCACCTTCAGCTATGACGCTCCACATCCAATCAGGAGGCAATCCCGGGAATTTGTTTTCCCAGATTACCTTGAGGCTCGGACATCGTGTACACAAAAGAAGAGAAAAAAATGCTGGCGAAGCATTTTTCATTAGAAGAAACGAGGTCCAGACCGTGTTCGTTACTTCTTTAATCATCCTCATAATGATCATCTATTTTAGGCTTGAAGTTCTTCCGTTATTTGTCGACCACCTTCTGGAATGGCTGCAAAATGATATGGTTGACTTCATAAACTAACTCAAGCCTCGGATGAAGTACCGTCGTGTCCAAAATATGACAAAATATCGCAACAAACATGAATTCGAAGAGCTATGAGAAAAACGCGTCACCAACAATGCGCACTTTACAGCTTTATGGGACACTCTATGTAGAAAGCCGTCCGCTTTCCTTGGCTAAAAAAAAGAACTTAGTCCAACCAATTGCGGATCTGTCACAAAATACCAATATCGATGGCTGGAAAATACTCATCTGGCTTGTTGGTTGGATGTCGGACCAAGGTAGCACAGATTTCCCCAGTCACTTCCTTACCACTCTACGTCATGCTTCAAGGTAGAACTCGTCACCTGAAGACTCGTCATAATCTGTCGTACCCAGTGCCAATGAACGTCTTTCATCAACAACTGTCGGATTTAGGAACTCACCGTGAATCTTCTCGAGCCTAATTGGGATAAGGGGTGATATGATTTCTTTTCGTAGGTATTTCTTTCCCTTCACTGCCTTTCCATAGTTGTTTTTGATATTTGAGGGCTAAGCGTGTATTTTAAAGGTAATCGGGAATCTCCAGATTTAGGTCCATGCAATTTATTTCCAGATGGGAACCACTTCATTGAATTTGCGGAACAGCAGTGTCAGGGTGGCTGTTGGTCCTGCAAACTTTGAGCACTGTCTTTCCCGCAGATCCCTAAAAAGGGATGCGTCAAGGGTCGGAAAAAACACACAGTCTGACAAGAAGTGCAACATTGTCGATCGTGCGCTCCACTCTGACATAGCAGATGCGACCAAATATTCACAACCTTCTTTCGTGCACCGTGACCCAATTGTCATACGCGTACAATCGGCGATAACAAAAAGGTATAAAAGGTGACCTATGAAATGAACAATCGTCAGTTAACCAATAACTTCAATCACTCAAATCTCCTACCAGTTTTACCTACTTCACAACATGTTCGCTCGTACTTCAGCCATCGCCATGCTTGCTTTGCCTCTCCTTGCTGCTGCCACAGTGCTCCCCCGCACAACTACCCCCACCACCCCTGCTAGTCAGTGCAACACTGGCAACCTTTCTTGCTGTGACTCTTCGCAAGAGGTATGTTTTCCTGATTCCATATAGCGCATATCCACTAAATGGTTTGATTCTTGAATAGTCGACTGCACTTACTGGGCCAGTTGCCGCTCTCCTTGGGCTTCTTGGAGTCGATATCGGGTCTATCACTGGCGTAGTCGGATGTAAGTTCCCTTGACACTATATTCAGCTTGTAGATAAAGCTAATGCCACGTCTGAACAGTGACCTGCTCCCCCCTCACGATCATCGGAGGTGGAGGGAGTTCCTGGTAAATCCGGCACTATTACTCGAAATGCTCTTGATCTAACGCGTTTCTCACAGCACTGCCCAGCCCGTTTGCTGCAGCAATAACAGCTTCGTAAGTTTATGATTAAATTTCTTTATTGCGTCTCTGATATCCTCGTACAGCATGGTGTTGTTGCCATTGGATGCACCCCGGTTAACGTCAACCTCTGAACAAATCGCGTTTGCGCCAGGGCCAGTTAAATTGGGCATATTTGTGTAACCATCTTGTAGCCTCATTACGAACCTATGCTTTGTTTCTACCAAGTGAATTTGAATGTGAAAATTTAAATTTGCTGATTTTCAAGTTAGGAGGGTATATGTGTAAACCATGTCATATCATCAGCCACCCCTGGGTAATTCATACGATGAGATGGTGACTACTAAACTCCACATACAGTACTTACTTTTACCTTGATTTTAAATGAGTGACCCCTTCCACAACCTTCGCTCATTCAAGTATAATCGGCTGACTAACACAGAGGGTTAGAGCGTCGCGCTAGTTATGCGAAGCTCTTCGGTTCGATCCCTACGTTGGCCATTCTGACTCCGAAGTTGAGCCAACCTGAAAAAATGCACGTGATACGTATAGCTTGAGGGCTGGCTAACCAGATTCGACTTTTGCATGTCTTTACCATATTATCACCCAGCCTTGAATGTCTTGAAAACTTCGTGTATTTGTGGTATCTGCTATGACGTTGAAGCATCTAATTTCCATCTTTTTCAGGCTCTTTGCTGCTGCAACCCTTTCCCGAGGCAGGCTGTTTTTTTACGACCACAGGATGGACAGCATCAGAAATTATGGGATAGATTGCCCACCTAATCACCCCTTTGAGGTCTGTGACGCGTGAATCTACATGACAAAAAACTTTCCGTGATCTTCCTAAAACCGGTGTCTAAATTAACACTTGAATGGAACCGTTCTCAAGGTCAGTCATGTGTGGCTATATTGCTGCATTTACCGATAAAACACACCAGATCCGACAAGTCAGAACTCTAATATTTCCGTTTGTCGTGTCAGCTATGATGCATATGATGCTCCACTCTTGATCAAGAAGCAGCCTCGGGAATGTTTTTTTCCCAGAATACATTGAGGCTCGGACAACGTGTACACAAATACACGAAAGAAGCGAGAAAAGGCTGACGGAGCAGAAAATAACAAAAAATAGAACGTGTCTTCTACTTTCGTCACTTCGAAGTTCTTAAATGCGCTCACGGCTATAATCTATTTTAGATTTCAAATTACTCCGTTTTATATCAACCGCGATCTGGAAAGGTCGCGGGATGGTGTGTTTGGCTTCGTAGGGTAAATCAAGCTCCGGAAGAATTACCAGCGTGTCCAAAGCATAGCAAACTGCCAAAAGGAATTCGAAGAATCATGAGAAAAACATGTCACTTTACAATATATTCAAATCGTCATTAGAACTAATTATACATACTTTACAGGACCGGAAATAAGTCATTTTTTAACGAGGAGACCAGTTGCTTTGCGTAGATCCTATAAGATCCTGCCCCGGTCAACCATATTCAGAATGGCACGGCCGTGGGCGAATGTAATTTTTTTGCGAAAACATCGGACCAAGGTAGTACGCCTGTGGCCGGTTATCTCTTTGTTTTCCTACGTCATGTTACAAGGTAGGGTTCGTCATAACCTGTCGTTCACAGTATCAAAAACGTTTTCATCAACACCTGTCAGATCCAGGAACTCACCGCGAATATTCTAGCGCCTAATTAGGACATGAAGTAACATGAATTCATTAGTGTTTCCTTGTTTTCAGCAACCTCCCATGGTCATTTTTTGCCGTTTGGGTTGCTGAGCATAAGTAGGTGACCTGAAATCACCAAAATTGGGCCTGTGAAATGTCTTTTCTGATAGGAATTACTTCATCAGATTTGCGATACAGCGGTGACAAGGTGGCTGTTAGTCCCTCAAACTTCGAATGCCATTCAGTCCGCCTCGGAAAAGGAATGTGTCAAGGGTCACAAAAAACACACAGTCTGACAAGAAGCACAACATTTTCGATCGTTTGCTCCACTCCAACATGGTGAGTATCGCCAGAAGTTTTACCGCAGTCTTTTGTTCATCATAACACAATCGTCTTAGGTGTCCATTTAGCGACCACAGAAATGTATAAAAGGTGACCTAGGAAATAAACAATCGTCAGTTAACCAATAACT
>MU150366.1:35561-47815 GCA_015584075.1 Collybia nuda | reverse complement strand
TATCGGCCGACTAGCTCAGCTGGTTAGAGCGTCGTGCTAATAACGCGAAGGTCTTGGGTTCGATCCCCACGTTGGCCAATATATTTTTTGAGATTACTTTTTCAGCCCCGATCCACAAACACGGTTTTCTTTCTGAAGGATACGACGACACCGAGATAAGAAGCTCGATATTCTGGTTCGTCGATATACTAATTAGCACCGAGTTGACTCATGATCAGATTAAACCTGGAGCCCGATTGGAAATTTCAGTCACACTCGAGATTCGTGTTCCTTCACATTTTGAAAGGTGAATTGGAAAAGTGGGGTCGGCGGTCTCTGTTAATTTAGGCGCTGTGGAGTCACCATTTGGACCGGGTGGAGTCACGCGTGAGTCCAACTTGAACTCGCAGTTTTTAAGCAAACGCATGTGATGCTTCTTTCTATTTTTTTCATATTACTTTCTCTGGTGCGTTCCAGCATGTATGCGTAGGTATGGGAATACAAGAGACTCGACAAACCTCCCGAGAGTTCTGGATCATCGCACCATCAAACTTCCAGACAGCTCAGCCTGGGCTCTAATCGTGTCAAAATCTTCAACCAAAACGCAGTTGTGCGGAGGTCCACGAGAGCGTTTAATGCTCTTCTCATTGCGGCCATCTGACAGATCTTGTATATGGTCATATGGACATGACAGGAATCTCAGAAGCGTCGAAAACTTCTCCTGCAGAGTCGACATTTTTAGCCAGTGGGCGTCTGGCACTCTTTTGTACCCTCAAACTCGGATAGGGCCATTCATTGCAAGCATATCGATGGCGATAACCGCCTTCATGTCATCCAATAGTCAGCTGAATCTGGGACCTGTATATGTGGTGATTTTTATAGGCTGAGGACAAGCGTCAATACACGGATCATAAACTTGTAATCTTTAAGATAGTACAAATTTTCTGACGGAATCTTCAACCCATCTCTTCAATGGCAGACCCTGAAACCGCCTCCCTTCTTCAATTCACAGACGAATCGTTCTTGCTCGACGCCTATGCTCTTCATGGCCGTCAGTTAATTCGAGACTTCCACAAAACATTAGAGCCAGTCTCAGGTATACCTGGTATTCCTACTCTTCCTATTCCGACCATTCCCATTTCGCCCGTACTTGAAGAGTTTGCGTCTCTGAGTATCGCGCCCGTTGGTATCCTCGGTGCAGGTGAGAATCGTCTTTCTCATTGTACTCTCATCAATCTAAGCTTAATTGATTCAAACAGGTGCGGGCGGATTATATACTGCTCTGATTCTCGAAGATCTCGGTATTCCATATCGCATCATCGAAGCTCAAAGACAGGTCGGAGGAAGGCTCTTCACGCACAAATTTGCGAATACAACTGGAGCCCCTTATAACTATTTCGATGTTGGTGCGATGCGATTTCCCCAAATTGCATCGATGGCTCGTGTCTTTCGACTCTTCGATTACCCGCCTCTTAATAGAGGTAATATAGCTTTAGGGTCTAAGCTCAAGCCGTATTTTTTCGAGAACCACAACACCTTTTACTCTTACAACGGCGTCACCGTGAGGAGGGGCGAGATGCCTTCGGAGGAACCTTTCAAGGCTGATCAGGTTATTAGGGATACTGATCCAGCCCCGTACATCAAAGCCGGTACCAGTGCCATCGTGGACGACGTTATAACTCCGTTTGCGTCGCGCCTGTTGGACGACTTAGACAACGGAGGGACTAGTGGATGGGAATATATGAAGAGCTTTGACAAGTATTCGACTCGTGCTTATATGTCGCTCAAATATAAGCCGAGTCCGAGCCTCCTTCTGCCCGACCAGTCTCTTCCAACGGATGTTGTGAATTGGTTAGAAACTTTCGACAAATCTACGGGCTGGTATGATCGCGCCCTTTCCGAGACCGTACTAGAGGCCATCGCTTTCAGTTGGCAGAGACCTGGACCTCTCTTACCTCCAACAAAATGGTTTTGCATCGAGTGGGCCCATTTTTTTTTGAGCTCGGATATTTTACTAATGCGTGTCCTTCGAAATTAACAGTGGAGGGGCTTTTGAGATCGCGAATAGTATGGCCAAATATGTTCGCTCCCGTAACCCGAAGGCTATCAAATTCAACCACCGAGTAACAGCTATTAATCGCCAACTCACAGGGATAGAAGTTGTTACAAATGGCACTGACCATCACACCTTCTCGCACGTCATTTCGACCATTCCTTTACCTGTCCTTCAAACCATCGATCTCACAGGAGCTGACCTGTCCCCAATGCAATTGAATGCCCTCCGATCACTAGATTACGGCCCCTCAGTTAAAATCGGCATGCAGTTCAAGACGGCATGGTGGACAACCGCGGCCGATCGCACTGGCAGACGCTTGAACATCGTAGGGGGACAGACGTACACCGACAGGCCTCTACGGACTGTCGTTTATCCTTCTTTTGGTGACGTTCAAGCTGGGAAGACGACTACCTTGATTGCGAGTTACTGCTGGACGGAGGACGCTGCGAGGTTCGGCGCGATGATAGATAAGCATGACGAAGAGCTCCGAGAATTAGTTTTACGGGAGCTTGCAGATATACATAATGTCAACATCGCCTTCTTGAAAGAGCAGTTGATCGAGGTGAAGTCATGGAGTTGGTCCCATGATCCGTACACGATGGGTGAGTTAACAACGATGTCATTTGATCCATTTCTTCGCCTCATTGTAGCTCAGGCGCTTTTGCTTTCTTTGGACCTGGAAAGTTCGGAAACCTTTACACAAGTCTTACCACTCCGGCCGCTGGTGGTTTACTTCATTTTGCTGGTGAGGCTATTAGCGTACGTCATGCGTGGGTAGAGGGGGCTCTGGATAGCGCTTGGAGGGCTGTCTATGAAATGCTCATTGTCACTCCTGCGCTGTGGCGTTTCATACCAAAGTTCGTCAATAATTGGGGGTGGAATCCGGAATGGAACTTGGGAACAGGTTTAAAAAGCGACGGGCCTGATCGGCTCGATAACTTGGTCTTGAAGAATGTCGCACTTACCCATCCTGAGCTCTTCGAGGAAGTGATCAATAAGTGAATCGCATTCATGGTCTTTTGTAAAACGTAAATAAAATGACAATGTATATCAGAAGAGTCGTCCGAAATGTTTTCCGAAAATTTGTGTTCAAATAGTACCATTTTTTTCCATAGTGAGGTGCGGCGGAAGTGATTCTGCGAAGAAATTTACGAAGTAAATCTTGTCCGTCGATTCATAGGTCCAGGTTCAAGTTGCCAACTGCTTCTCCTATTGGTAATACTTTTTTCGTATAAGACCTCAGTAAAAAATATGGTAAGAGACACAGAAGATCAAGGCCGGATTTCTTCATATTCGGATTCCAGATGCGCATACGACGGGCGTTGACCCGAGTACATCATATGTTACACTAAATTTTGATGTGTGTCTTCCTCCAAAACACTAACATACAGATAAATCTGTTAGAAGGTCTGATAAAATAATCAATTGTTGATGTCTCACGATTTTTTAGACTGTCATCGATGGTCATGAACTTTGATACACTTGAGTACACCATAATGATTATAAAAAAATGCGTCGTTACCTTTGTATGGATCACAATCTTGCCAACAATAAAAATATCGGAAAATTGATTGTAGTGCCCTCAACTACGGAAATTCTGACAAAGATATTTAACGAAGGGGCATACCAGGTCCTCCCATTAAAGGGCTATTGGTGGTTTACTGCTTATATTGCTTGGTCTAGGCGATGTAGAGAGATATTGATGGGGCAGTGAGATATCATAGTCGATTTGGATGTGCTGTTTTCCCTTATTGCTGTCACCTAAGGAACAGGGTAGCGTCGTCCGCAGCGTGGGTGGTGGTAGGAACTCACCTCTGTAAGGAGCTTTTACGGTTTATTCATTGGTGGCTTCATCTTCCTTGTTCATTTAGCTCCTCATTTCTGCATAGGGCTATATAGTGGACCGACTATCTCTGGGTGTTTTCTCGTTCAAGTCGATGTTCTGGAGTATCGGAGAAGCGTGAAGAGGGGTATGAAGGTGCAAGGACTGGGGTGAGCCTGTTGCCCTTGCCGTTCTTGGCTCAAGGGCGCATTAGTTGCCATCGGAACGTAGTAGAACAACTCTATAGTGTGTTAAAATGAAAGCCACATAATACGAAACGGTGGGTGTGCTGTACCATTAATGTCTACGGCTGCCTCTTTCTATTCTTTACTACTACCCTCAGAACCTCTGTTTCCGTGTTGTGTTGAATCAATACGTGACGCGTTCCAGTTTTCCTTCAGGTCAGTGAAGAGTGTATATAGCGAGTGGGTGTTGATAGCATATATTGGTAGATGCATTTGTTGGCACTGTGATGGAATGCTGAAAACTTGAATGTTTGTTTACGATATCGCATGTTGAAAATTAAAAGGAAAATTCGGCTGTCAGACTCCGCCAGCCTTACCCCCTTGTTTCTCACTCTCTTGTCCTACTCTCCGTTACTCTTGCGATCTTCAAACTCTTGCTTATTGGATATGGCCATGTATAAAACGAGTAGGTGTCATTGCATTTGATAAAAGCTATGTCTCAAATCCATGGACCTGGAAGGAAATGGGAGCTCATTTTAGGGCGTGTTGGATCCTTTGAAATCTGGAAGTGGGTCTTACTCCCCTTTGAGGCCATTCAGCTGTGGAAACTTTCGGAGCAACAATTTCGTAACACCCATATACAAGCACAACCCCATTGTGGGCTGCGTATATGCGGTCAGATAGACGAGGGGTGCTCGTACCATTGGAAACGTGTTGGGACCACATGGAAAAGACTGGCATAACCACGCCCAGTTAATTACCCACATATCACCAGGAAATAGAAGAGCTTGCAAATATTATTCTCAAACGACGATATACATTCTGTCAATTATAATCAAGAGATTCAAACGGCCGGTCGGATTCGATACATAACACCATATAATGACTCAACGTGGTGTACAAAGCTTGAAGTCTTCAGAAAGATGGTTGGGGTGATGTTGGGGTCATCTCTTCATCAAAACCACCATTCTTGTAGTGCTTTCTTTGCATACCCGGGAACACGTTCATTAGCTCCCAACGAGTTGAATATCGATACAAACCCGTCGTCACCTGCTCCGAACCTGTACAAATGCGTCTTGTTTGGTCAAAATTCACTTTGAAGGAACAATGCACATACCCCTATCAAAAGGCGCCTCAGACCAGTACCGGTCGCTCCCAACGCGCGCGGCTTTGTGGCTCTTTTCAGCCGATGTGGATGGACGGGGTGTGTATTCCCTGTACGAGGTAGAGGGTTCGTTGACATATTCTTTGCGTGGGGCATGGGGATTTCCGAACGATGGTGCCATGGATATGGGTTTTCCTCTTTGTCCTGCCACGTCGTCGAGGTAGAGCCTATCTAGTGGTGTGGCGGTCCCCCCGCGTGAATCATCGTATCTTTCGTGCTCAAGCGTTGAAGGCAATACCGTCGATGGGCCAACACTTGAAGATCGTGAACTCATAGTATAGGGAGAAGAACTACTTCCGCAAGATGAGCCCCTAGCATCCAGTGTGGTCGATGTGGTGCTTGTTCCGGGCCTGGTGAGCCTTCTTACGATACTCCCCTTAGTCGAGTTTTTTGGTGGCGCCTAGACAGTGAGATACATCAACTAGATCCCTAGTATCTCGCGAAAGGCGCCTTACCCTGGAATGAAATTCTTTGTCTTTCAGTCTTATAATCTCTTTGCACTTGTCGCGATGCTTCGTCCAAAGTCCCGGATAATAATCGTTGCGTTTGTCGAGGCGTATCCTCTTATCGCAGCCCTGACACACGATAGACTTTGCAGTGGCTTCCCTCCCCCATTCGTCAGCCTCAAGTAGCATCTTTCGTTCCACCATGTCGGTCGCGTATTTCTTCCTCTTTCTAGGGGGTGGCGCTTTCACTGCCGTTGCGTCCTTGAAAAGCTGAGGTGGCGAGGTTGTAGTGATTTGGGCACACGCGATTCCTACGCCACTCTCTGTGGACGGTTGTGCCACCCGAGTGCGCCTACGTAAATGGCATCAAAAACGTCCTCGAGAAAACTGACTTTGGCGAGGACCTACCTGTTTATTCCAGAACACACCTGGTCATGTTGGTCGAGAATATACTGTGCAATTTCGGGTCCGGCTTCGTCAAGGTTTGGGAAGTGGTGATTACAACGCTCACAGGCGCCCGGGAATACTGGCGGCATATTCAATTCCTGGGTCCCTCTCATACCCACGGCTTATTGCCTTTTAAGACGAAAGAGGTGGACAGCAACTGAGTGCTCTGCCGCAAGGCTGTAGATGAATTCCATTCCTCCACGTGATGGTTTTTGTTTTGTTATGGAGGGGACCCATTGTTCCAAATGGCCACCCGCGGACCCTCAAATCCTCTTTGATTCCATAGGATGGACCATCCTTGGCTATCAACGCTCGTCAGATTTGGTGTTCTTCTTCAGGAGACTTCGAGAAGGAGTTCGAATACCCCTTGGATGTCCAGGGGATGAATAAAGCAACTTTGTAGTGGCCTTCTGCCAAACTGTGGAGGGTAACAATTGTAATACAAAGACACTGACTTGGAGGTTGTGCCCTGGGACGGTATTAACATTGCCACTGTCGTTCGATTCTTTATCTTAGACTTCAGGCTTAGCTGGGCACTATGGTACAAAAAGACCACCAACCCAGGAGACCTGTCTCGGTGTAACTATGTTTTGTCACCCGTTTTGAATGTTTTGTCACCCGTTTTAGGACGCGCGATCAATGAGTTCAATGCCTTTGAGGCCGTCCAGCTCACATGCCTAAAATCATCCGACGGGATTCGCTCACCGAACCGAAAATCCACGGCCTACATCCGTTGAATTGTTCCCCTCATAATCTCTCTTTCCCAGGCCAAGTGACGATCCGAACATATACTCTCATTCTTCGATGGCGCCCAGTCCCAACTCCACACCCCGAACTTCCAAAAACTCAAGTTTAGGTCAGGTGAATTCTGCGGTGCTTTTTTCTTGTCGAATTTACATTGGCCTTCAACTCAACACGGTGATGCCACAGGTGTGGATGGTCTTTGAGCCATACCCCTGAAATCATATCACCATATAGCCCCATTGTCCAACTAAACGATGGCCATCGCGGAACATTGCCTGAGTGGGCGTTTACCCCGAAGCCAACCCCGTATAATTTGTAGGATGTCATTGTTCCAGATTTTGGCCAAGGGGCTATACCCTGCTATAAAATCCAAGTCAAAACGTTATTCAAGCCTAGTTCCATATTACTTTTCCTCAACCACTCACATAATTAAATCTATCTTTTCAAATGTCCCGGTCAATCGACGCGAACGCTGGTGCCAATGCCCGGGCTTCCGAATCTGATTCGAGTCTGGCCATTGATTTTACTGTACAGGCTCCTACTCCTGAGCCTCTCTTTCCTGCAGATGTCATGTGCGTTCCTTTTCCACAATTTCTTTCTGCCAAAACTCAATGAATTCTTTAGACAAGAGAGTTGGCAGGAATATATAAGGTGCAAATTCTCGCACACCTCGCCTCAGAATCTAAAGTAGTAACCACTCGACTAGGAGCTACAAGTTTCCCGAGCCGGACTCAACCCCTCGCAAGCGATGGTCTCAACACAGAGTCAGATTGGGACCATCAGCAATTCAGTTCATCTCTAAAAGTGACGTTTCTGGCCGCTGGAGTGCAGCGACCACCGACTCTGAATACATAAGCGAGTCTGCTCTATTCACGGACGGAGGTATAGAAAATCGTTGCAGGGCTTTTACTGTCCGAGTTTACGACGGTGAAAGCTCTTCGCCAGACAAGGTTGGTAGCTCTGGCTCAGGTGACGATACAAACAAAAAGGAGTACGATGGAGATTCATCAGAGGGTATGTTGAGTGATGACGGTCAATCAGTCAAAGAGGGCTGGGAAACCGGGCACAAATATAAAGATAGCATAAAGCGGGAGAACTCCCATCAGGTCCCAGACGCTGCGCTTCCTGAGGACGAGCAATCCGCCTCCGATGACGGGTACCATGTTGACTACGATGATGATGAAAGCGAGGACCCGAATACTCCCGCAGATTTTTTCAGTGATGTCGAAAGGGGTTTTGGAAAATGTACCATGGACACCGTGTTTTATCCCGTCGACCAATCTAGTGACGAGTGCGACACCAAATATGACAACGAGCTCCACCCGCAAGCCTTCCGATGTGACTCCCCAAATATCGACGAGATCAATCAAAGGATCAACGAATATCTATGGTCCACCATGTAATTCAAGCAACTTTACCTTTACGACTTACCACACCTGAATAGAGCAAGAGTTTATCGCCCAAGACATGAAGCCTTGGGATATGTTTATGACCATGTATAACATAACAACAACTATGATATAAAAGACGCGAACCTACAGAGGACGCAGCCCACCCAGTGGTCAAATACTGAACCTATCTCGTATTCCATGTCCCCTACGGTATAGACCGCCACTAACCGCTAGTACTTGTATTGAGCGTACAAGCGCAAAGTTGTCGCCATCCTGCTTCTTCGGCGCGCAAGCCCACGAATGTCTAGGGGGTACACGAGACCATTGCCCTGACATTGGTATCTGTTTTCGAACAGAAGAGTGAAAGCCTTGGCCGAATCCGTTGTCGAACCGGATCGTATGAACGAACGCCGCTTCACCGGCGCTGCAAACACACGCTGTCCAAGAAACGCCACAACAAGGATACGCTCTAAATTGCACCTCAAGAATCATGCGTGATTTCGTATGGAAACCTCTCAGGACGTAATTCAAATCTCCCCAAACTGGAGTGTTGTCGATTATGATTGGCATCTTAGGAAGTAGGAGTGCAGAGGTACGCAGGGTCGTGTAATAAGCAGAAAATCACGTACGGGTATCTGTCAGTCCGTATACAGTGCCTGCCCGGTAACTGTAGGAGTAGATGTTCGTCGGAAAGCACCACCTTGTTTAACACCTGCGGGTTTGCTCTTCAGTGATTATTAGATGGCCCCTCGCGCGATTGGGGGGGGGTCGATTTTTATGCCTGGGCACTGATCGCTGGAGATATGAAAGAAATTATAATCAGACAGATGTAGGTGCCACCCTGTCACTTAAATTCTCCACTCCGACTCATCAAGCATACAAGGAACGCCCGTTGAACCCTCATCGGGCTATAACCATCGTGAGTGTCGATGTAATCTCCATTTAGGGTACCAAAAAATATATATAAAAGGAGGTCGATAACTAACAACACTAAATCATCCAGTGAAGAACACAGCTCAAGTTTTTCATATACCTCTTACAGAATGAAGTTTACAATCGCCTCTGCCCTCGCCCTGTCCACTTTACCCCTTCTTACCGCCGCCAATATACTTCCTCGCACCACTACACCTACCATTCCTGCTAGTCAATGCAACACCGGTGACTTGCAATGCTGCCTAAGTGCCCAAGAGGTACATCATCTGGTGTTTTACGAGGAGACTGCTGATTGTTATATTAGTCAGATGCTCTCACTCAACCACTCAGGTCCCTTCTTGAGCTCCTAGGAATTAACATTAATGGTCTTACTGGTATGGTCGGCGGTGGGTCAATTGTGCCATTTTCCAATCAATTTAGCGACCTACACATTCCTGCTTTGAACAGCGACATGTAGCCCTCTCCATATTATTGTGCCTGGATTCAGTGATTGGTGGGCCACAATTGGTCGTTTCGCGCTGGCGTGAAGCTGATATTCTGGTTATAGCACTGCCCAGACCCTTTGCTGCAATAACAATAGCTTCGTAAGTCACTCTATAAAGTACAACCGTGATCAAAACGTCTGACATTGTGATCTTGCGTTGTATAGTCAGGAATCGTTGCACTTGGGTGCGTACCGGTCAACATCAACCTTTGAGAAGTTGCACTGTGAGGAGCCGGCAGATACTCCCACCTACTCATTGCAGAAGTAGTGATGCGTGCTGAAATGTTTGAGGTTGTAAAACGAGTATATTGTATAATCCGTGACAGTAAATGGTTTTTACCGAAATGTATTAGTAGGGACTTATCTGTGAATTGTTGTAATCATACTAGTGGTTTATTCGGCGTGACCCAGGATATCCTCACTGACTACCGCGACCTTGAGTAAATGCCCCCAAAAGTGCTCTATTATGATTGGGCCTGTCATAATCATTTTTAGTATTTAAATGACTATAACATAAAAACTTGTCGTTCTTAAAAAATCTATTCCTAAAGGGTATCATTGTGAAGACAATTATATTTGAGGACAATGGTATAAACTCCCACCTGTTACCCTACCTGGAAGAAGCAAACGATACCTGTGCACGGATCCTCAGCTTGGAATTGCGTGTGGGCCTGGATCTGCCCACAATGTCAGCGTCTCGTCGCTTCCCAAAGGCTCACCAAAAAATTACCACAACCCTATTATTCCGCGATGGCTTGGGACATTACACGCTTATATATGGTAGCACTAAGAGGCCTCATTTCCCGAATTGAACGTCGATCCCCGGGAAGTAATAAGGACGTCCCTGTGGTACGTGAACTTATTGTAACCCCTTAGCGCTTCGGTCTGCTCTAGACATGACAAATCGGCCACTAAGAAAATTTCACATTCGGTTGTCGGTCCGGATGAGAAAAAAACATCCCCTCTCCAACAGCTACCAGGGTTCTTGGTACAACATTGAATTCGATCCTGCTGGAATATGACAATCGTGAGCGGGGTGCCATTCATCCGATGCCAATTTTAGGAACCGGATCATGTTCGAGGGCGGTGTATGCCTGTATACCCATGGGCCATAACGTGAGTGATTAGCATTGATTGACGCGCGCATAATTGCACCACTGAGAAAAAACTATTAAGATAGATAGGGAGGGCGTTTATTATCCTGGTAGTTCACGAAAGTAAGAGGGATGGGGAATACTCCCCCTTTCCACGAGATATCAGTGCAACTTGGGGCAGAACTTGCGCACAAAATGCATTCTGTTAGCATTAGGAACACACACCTTTATGATCTTGTTACGTTGATTTGTGAGCTGTGTAAAGATCCGTAAGATGACATTCGAATCACTCTAGAGAAGAACTGACATGAGTGCGACACCAGGCGCGACAGTAGAAGAACGTGGTCGGCCAGGCCAAAAAAAGGGTCATATAACCAACAGAAAACCGCATACAATTGTCTCTGTGAAGATGCAGGCTACACAATTGTCTGGGAGGTCAGGGCTATTGAACCTCGGTCAGAAGTATAATAGAATGGGTATCGGGTAGGGAATGTCGTGAGTGGGGCGATTAGACGGTTGGCCTTGCAATTCAAACACTGAAAATCTCACAACTAGAAAGTTGCGTCGATTGGGTGGCCATGGAGAAGGCCATATGTTACATTTGGCTAGATATGAGTGTTGAGTCCTCCAGATGGTTAAGGCGTCCTTCTCGTTACACATGTTGAGATGTTCTCCATTTAGGACCCAAAAGCAGGTATAAAAGGATGATCCTACGACATATCCAAGAGTCAGTTATTCAACACACCTCTAGTCTCTCAAACCTCACCAACAGTATCCTTCACAAAATGAAGTTCACATCCGCCTCTGTCATCACCATGCTTGCTCTACCTCTTCTTTCCGCTGCTACAACTACACCCACTACGCCTGCCAGTGAGTGCGATGTAGACAATTTGAAATGCTGCAATTCTACACAAGAGGTAAACACTCTTCTGGTACTCCACAATATAAATGTTGACGCGCCAGTAGTCCGATGCACTCACTCCACCGCTTACCACTCTCCTTGGGCTTCTGGGAGTCAATCTTAGCGACCTCACTGCTATGGTTGGCTGTAAGTTAACTGAATTTTTTGTATGAAAAGGACTCACATTCTTCTTTTTCAAATAGCAACCTGTGGCGCTCTCCATATCCTCTCACTTGGAGTCAGCGATTGGTAAGCCTCACTAAATTGCTTGAGTGAAGATAAAACTAACATACCGCCCATTACAGCACTGCCCAGCCTGTTTGCTGCAGTAACAACAACTTCGTATGTTCTAGTGTAGAAATTACTCAACTTATTGTATCTCTAACATTTTCTCAATCTGTAGAATGGAATTGTCGCCCTTGGATGCACTCCGATCAACCTTAGCCTCTGAAGGGTTCATATAGTGAACACGGCCACAATACGTATATATTCTTATTAAAAGAGTTAGACTAGTGGTGATTCTGTAGTAGTATCTGAAATTTAAGGTTTAAATTGTAAAATAAAAGATGCGGATCCACATACTAGGAAAAATTTGGATTTTTGATGC
>MU150366.1:9354-23301 GCA_015584075.1 Collybia nuda | reverse complement strand
CATGGCCAGGGTGTAGCAGGGGAGTATAGGCACATGGCCAGAAACACAACAGATAGCGCATGGCTAGGAATGGCGCATGGCTGAGAGCTCAGTACATTGAGCATAGGCGCATGGCCAACAATGTAATAGATAGTGCAAGGCTAGGCAGTTAAGGAATGACGCATGGCCAGACCAGGCGTATAAGCCAGAGAGAAAGTATCGCGGAAGTGCAAGGCCAAACCGCTGGGTGTGAAGGAGAAGGAGGAAAAGACACTTACAGGAAAAGACACTTACCAGAGACATCAGGTTCTTGAGAAGATGGTTCCATTTTGTGCATGAGTTTCTCAGTGTGCTCCTTTATAAGGGCTTCAATCTCGGACTGAGTAAACGTGTATTGAGGCTCCGATGCAGCGGGAGACAGGGGAGGAGAACAGCAAGAAGAAGGTTCATGTGAATAGTAGCGAGAAGGTGACCGAGCAGGCGAAGGTGTGCGAGAGCTGGATGGACTTGGTAATGGAGAAGAAGGTAAGGGAGGGGATAAAGGGGCATGAGAATTCTGAGGCGCGCGTCGAGCATCAGTCATGAAGGGAGAGGGAGCTTGAGGCCTTTTGGCAGTAAGATGAGCTTTGTCCATGAATGCGTTGGCGGAGTCAATATCCAGGGCAACTGATTCCTTTTCCTTCCCTTTACGACCTTTCTTTTTAGCGGGCAAAGGAGCAGAGGTGGTTCGGTTATGAGCATGCTTGAGAGCACTGATGGGAGGGGCGGAGCCATTCAGAAATTGCTCGACCTGATCGGCATCTTCTTTGGGTAAGGACGGAAGGTTGGCGGATTGTTTGGCGTTGTTGATGTTTGGGCGATTAGATCATGCTTGCGCGACGCAAGTACTTTGTCGAACGCCGGAGGAGGGTAACGCGTGTTTCCCCTTGCCCTTCATGAGTGTAGATGAAGAAACTAAGTTATGATTGGCAGAAGGAGCGATGGCATCCCCAGATGAAGAGGCTAGTGTATTGGAAGAAGAAGCAGTCGCGTTGGCGGCGGGGGCCATGGTGAGAATAATTGCTCGAGATTGTCGTACGAGGTACCAGAGAGAAGAGAAGAACAAAGAAAAAGGGTTTCGAGTGCAGAGCTGGGCTCTACAGAGGGGATGTAGTTTGCGACGGATTCTCTTTTGAGGAGGATAGTGGTGGTTCGAGTCTGAACCCTGGCTGTGAGAACCTCACCACCATGTGCACGAAATACTGTCCCCATTCATCCCGTGCCTCCGTTCTGAGGACGTTCATTTCTGCAGCATGTACCAGCTTGATGCCATGATGCAGACAAAATATCAGCATGCAACAATAGTAGGTTACACATCTTAATTACTATTCTAGTACTAATTATTGCGAATATCCATCATGTTTCTGCCACCGCAGACAGATTTTTACACCCCCCCCCCACTACAGGACTTAGTCCAAAAATTACCAATGCAACAATTTTCTGTGGTGGTACCAGCCCCATCCATGCTATGAAAGTAAGTAATATATATTTACTACAATTATTGTATTAACTTTTATGCACACCCAATCTATTTCCACCACGGTGGAGGGACTTTACAGCCCCTGCTGCACAGGATTTTACTGCACTCTGCTGGGGAATCCAATCCAGGAACCTGTGGTGCAAAGGTTTTCCACAGTGGTACCTAGCCCTGTGCATACCACAAAAGTAAGTCACATTTGATTAGCTACAATTTTTGCATTAACTATTGCATGTACCCAATATATTTCCCCCACTGCGGGTAAGTTATTTCAGTCCCCCCACTGTGGGATTTATTCCAAAAATTTGCAATGCAATAATTTTCCACAGTAGTATCTGGCCCCATGTCATGATGCAGACAAAACATGGGCATGTCACAATAGTAAGTTACATTTGGTAATTGAAATTTTGGTATTCATTTTTGCATGCACCCAAGATATGCACACTGCTGCAGAGGGATTCCTACCACCCTCCACTATGGCACCCGGCCCAAAATATTACAGTACAATAGGATGTTTCAGCTGCGGCTCTTGTATCATCATTTAACACAATATCTAGTTGTATTGCAGAGCTTAAATATCTGCTTATTCTTATTTTTATTAGCTGTTCCATTGTAAATATTTTTTCCAATGACAAATGCTACTGGTAAAAGTGCTGCAGCTGCAGCCACAAATATATATTTGGACCCTACTCATGGGCCTAGCTTGTAAAGTCATAGCTTTTTATCCTAGGTCAGGCCCATATGAAACTATTGTATCTAATTTTGCCATGGGCCCACACCATAAAACAAGAAAGTAATTTCCTGTCAGCCCACCTTGTATCTTTATCATGCAATTGACTCTCAGCCCATGCCAATTTACAGTACCAAATTTTATTGGGCCTACACAGTTTTACAGGCTATTATAGGACTCAGCTGGTGTTACATTACAAGCTTAGAATAAGTATGGGCCCAATCCGCTGGGCCTGTATTACTGGACCAATTCACCATTAATTCGCACGGCATTACAGCAAAACACGACTGTATGCCCTGACGAAAGCGTAGCTCCAAGAGATGATTTTGCGTTGATTACAGAGCTATTAATTTCTGAATGTCAATTCGGACATTCCTTGAGATTGATAAGAAAATTTCTATCATTCAACTTCAAGTTAAAGGGCGTGAATCTTGGTATAAAAATACAATATTTTTTCTAGGGATTTCAGCTAATCATTGTAAGGTAGTCATAATACGAGGGAACAATAGCCTACTTCACATCTTGGAACCACCCCGAACTTTACTTTTCTCCAGTGATTCGCCGACTATTGGACCGATATTAATGTTATTCCTCTTGTCTTCTGTCGAGCTCAAATCTACTGTATCGTGTCGAAACTTCACAAGTATAGAGATAGTCTCCTTCAGAGATCTAACGGCTGTGCCGCGGGCGACTCTAATGAGAATAAGATTGAACACGATTCCCTTTGTACAGCTGTGTTAAAACAGGATCTCAAGGAAAACCAAGTAACACACCATAATCTGGACGAGCTATAAAATCCATCAGGTCACGTTCGGTCTTATTAAGGCTGAAACTTACACAGTCTGAGGTGACATATGAAGCGAAATTGGATGTTGCGTACGTGCATAGAAATACAAGAGTTACGAGTGTGTATAGGGAACCAGACTCGATGAGGACAAGGAGGGATTTCGCCATAGTTGGACTACTATTCCCACCCTCCATTAATAATAGGTTGACCTCGGTCTGGATTGACCAGATCCGAAAAATCATTAGGGCTAGGGGGGGTTCTTAGCAGGATGATGGGAGACTGTTTTTTTTTAACGTACAAGTGGCGACGACGTTCGTAGCCAGAGTTAGTGTTATCATACTGATTAAGTAAGGTGCAAGGGAATGTGATATTATAGTTGTATTTTCTAGTCTTGTCTCTTTGGAGACTGCAATGGCACCGGATACTGCATCGAAGCCAGCGGATAAACTTGACGTTATGAAGGACTACGAAATTCAAGCATACACCCACCTGTCTCTGCAATCCACATAATCGTAGGCACAATTACGACTTTCCAATTCCTCCCATACACAATCCAACACCTATACAACTAAAAAGGTTCTGAGAAAAAGTGGCGATAATTGAAGATATCATTATGGGACTGACCAGGATACAATCTGCCATGAATGTCTGCGCAACATACATAGATAGTTTCATTACATTGGCCCAATTTGAGATCTTCGAAAAATACTCCGTAGCATTTCCTTCAAGACGGGAAAAGGCGGAGAGATTGAGTTGGAAACCAAGCGCTACGTCTAGGCTTGAGACGGTGAATAGCCAGGTAGCCGCAAAAATCATGGGATAGTTTAGCGCACGTCGATTTTTGAGGCGTCCTTTCGACCATAGGAGCCCGTTAATGCAGTAGAGGAAGCTCGATAGGTATATACCTGGGTCATGGAGGAAACGAATTAAGGACTAGAACGCTGCCTATGAAAAAATTTAATTTACTGATTACTGGTGTCATTAACGTCATTAGTAAGACCTATTCTGAAGTGCTTACCCATATAATACACATTCAACACATAGTGCCACGAGTCGCGCTTGGTCGAGTCGAAGATGGGGCATCTAAATAAACCGCCCAGAGCTGTAGATATGTCCGTGAATTATTTTAGTGCCGACCCACACCGCGTAAACACGGACGTAAAGTATGCACGCGTTGTTTAATATATACCCTTTGCCTCGTGGCGGGCACGCGTGCATATCGGCTGTGGGCCATTTCACACCTCCTACATTTGTTCCTACCATCAAGAGTCAGCAGACAAAGGGGCAGTGGATGGTGGATGAAAACAAGAGTGTGAATGATTCGGTCTTTCACTGGGAGCGCACGCAACAAAACTAGATTCCACAATGCTTTGAAGTTCGCCCGGAAACACCGGTGGAATAAAGGCTCTGTAATCGCAGCACAGGATAATCACCTATCATCATATTGATTGTGGACAATAGCGACGCCAGATTTGTGTAGATGTGATGAGAGGGGAGAGTTCACTTAGGATTCTCATTCTGGAGGAATAAACGCATGATGAGAAATTATGATATATCAAGGGTCAGAGGGAGGTACGCGAAAGGTTTCTTACCTATTTAACCTTGGCTTGTTGTGTGCGATGTAATAGGTCTGCAATAAGCCATGAGAAATTGCCCAAATATAGCTGTCGTTATTTGACAAGATATATCATATGTTACGTGATTGATTTTGTTCTTATATCTGGGAGGAGCGGCGGATTAGTTTCAGATTCAGGGAGACAAGAATGGCGCAGGGTAAGGCTCACGCTGATCGTCTGAGTTGACGGTGCCCAGGATCAGGTCCTCAAAAAGGGGTAGCCATTTTTTCCAAGATGAGCATCGTCCTACTAGTACCGTGGGCATTCCGCTCCGCTTGGATGTACACAGCAATGGCTCTACAAGTATCAACGGATAGTCTCCTTTCTGTGCGACAATAATGGTGGTCCGAGAATTTGATCAAGAGATAAAGCATATCCCCCTTATTTCCAAAATCCAGGTAATTCACTGCTCCGAATCAGCTGACCAGTTTTTGCTGGGGTGGGTGGATTCGCTTTGAGGAATAGTTCTTAAGATATTTTTGGTCGTTGGTTTGGCCATGATTCAGAAATACTCCAGCATGTCGCTTTTGCTGGTGAAACCGAGATTTGCAGAGTTCAGCGTTCAGGTCGAGGTGACGGTCGGCATTGCGGTGGTCGCGGCCCGCGTATTGAAAGCTTTTTGGGCACCACAAGACAACATGTACAAACAACATACGCGTCCAATCGTGAACGCGTCGCTGGGAGCTTGCACTAACCTCAACGAATTCTTGTTTACCAAAATGGTTGCAACCACAACAGAACAAGTGAGAACATTATTATTTTGTGATACTTGAAGGATATAGGGGCTCAAATTGCTTGTAGCTAACAGCATTAGCTGGAACAACAGTCAGTACGTTGTACCTTGAATATCGTTTTTACCTATCTCAAGCATCGTATCTCTAGTCGTCCATCCTCTGGTGCTTCTTTCAGTGACGGACCACCATGCCCGCTCTATATCCCGAAATTCACACAAACGCGTCATCGGTGTTCTGCTTGGACAAGACAATGGCAAGACGATCAATGTGGCTAATTCGTTCGGAATACCGTTCGAAGAAGATGAGAAAGACAGCAAGACATGGTTCTTGGATCATAACTATATCGAAGGGATGTATGAGATGTTCAAGAAGGTTAACGGTGTGTCGCTGTTGATGTCTATTGTGATGATTGTCTAACTTGAAGTTTTTTCTAGCAAGAGAAAGGATGATCGGCTGGTATCATACAGGGCCAAAGCTGCGGGCGTCGGACCAGGAAATCAATGAGCTTTTTAAGAGATTTGTGGCGAAACCGGTCATGGTTATCGTGGACGTACGACCACACACTGTCGGTATTCCCACCGATGCATACTTTGCTGTGGAGGAGATCAAGGATGTGTGTTTTATAGTATAGTTAAATTTCCAAAGTGATAGCTGACTTTTGTCATAGGATGGGACAGAAACACGGAAGACATTCCTGCATGTTCCATCAGCGATCGAGGCAGAAGAAGCAGAGGAGATCGGAGTGGAGCATCTGCTACGGGATATTAAAGATTCGACGACCACGACACTCGCCACGCGTGTAAGCGAACAGCTAGCGTCACTTCGTGGGCTCCAGTCACGGCTGGGAGATGTCCAGAAATATCTGGCTGACGTATCAGCGGGGACGATGCCCGTGAACCACCAAATCGTGTACCACCTGCAGGACGCACTGAATCTCCTCCCGGATTTGTCAGATCCCGATACGACGCAGAGCTTTGCCTCAAGCACGAACGATCAGTTGCTGGTGGTGTACCTAAGCAGTCTACTTCGGGCAGTCATCGCACTACATGGGTTGGTGGATAACAAAGCCACAATAGGGCGGGCGGAGCTAGAGGAAGGGGGTAGTGGTGATAAAGACAAAAAAGGCGTGGCGAAAAATGGAAAAAAGGGCGATGGTAAGGATAAAGAGAAGGAGACGAATCAGAAGAACGGGGATCAGAAAGGGCTGTAAAACTCTCCACTTAGAAAGGTCGTATGTCGCTCGTTTACGCAAATTCTTGGACAAAACTGGCGCACACGCCGGCGCTCCATGCCTCATGTATCGCTCAGGTCGAGTCATAATGCCATTTGTATAGATTTCGGTGAGAATATACGAACATGAGGTGCACGAATAGCTTTTTCGGATCGGGACACAGCACAGATCCGTCGATGACTCAGCCGCGAGTTATCTTTTTTCCATCGTTCAAAATTCTGACATCTGTTTCTCTTTTCAACCACCACCACTCTTACAAAGAACTACAACACATATCTCAAAGTGCGTTTTCCATTACAGTTTTTCTCACCCCACGAACCCCGGATCCCTTGGTTTTCGCCTAAGAGCGCAAGATGGCCGAGCTCTGATGCTAATGCCCCTTTTCCCTCTCTACTAGACTCAATCGAAAATGTCAGGAGCTCGTGGTTGTTTTAACTGTGGAGGCTGTGCGTGGTGTCTCATTTTATCTCCCTTTTCTCCGCCAGGCTAGTACTTGTTTGCGTGGGGATGATGGTCTCTTGCCATTTTTTCTGCAAAAACTAGCTACTCGATCCCTATTTCTTCTGTGTGCGTGATGCGGTGCTGACGGGGCCGCTTGTTTTCCCCTACATTTGCTTTCTTATATCCAAAATGTCAATATACTCGTTCAAATCCCTCCTATCTCCTCGTCGCTCCCCGTAATCGAAATCGTGCGCTCAAAAACAACATCTGCAACGTGAACTCAATCAGTTGGCCACCAAGCCGCCAACTGCCCCAAGGCGGGAACACCTACATGGTAAACATTCTTTTTGCCGTTGTTCTGGCGGGTTGCAGACGGGGATACTGATATTTGGCTTGGTTGCACAGCTATAATTGTTGGTTGCCCCTTTTTCTTTTTTTACATTGACCATTGATTTTGTTGTCAGGTGGAGCTGAAGGACACGTCTCGAGGGACTGCTCCATGGAGGCAAAAGCAAAGTCTTGCTACAAGTGCGGACTCGAGGGCCATATCGTGAGTAGGAACAGCGAAGTCGTCTGGTACAATTGTTTGACCCAAACGTAGTCGCGCGATTGCCCAGATGGCGCAGCTACTGGAGGTGGAGGCGGAGGCGGAGGTGGATCCGAGTGCTACAGGTGTGGCAAGGTAGGGCACATTGCCCGCGCCTGCCCCGAAACTAGTGGTTCAGGTGGAGGAGGTAACTACGGGAGCTTCGGTGGTGGTGGCGGCGGCCAGAGAACTTGGTATGTTGATGTGGCCTCCTTTTGTCCTAATTCCTCATGGATCCCCCGTACCCAGCTATACCTGCGGAGGTGTTGGTCACTTGTCTCGCGACTGTGTTCAAGGGTCGAAGTGCTACAACTGCTCTGGTGTTGTGAGTTTTCCTCAAGCCTTTTCTCTTGGCCGCAGATTTCATCTGTCATTTCTCAGGGTCATATCAGCAGGGACTGCCCCCAGCCTCAAAAACGTGCTTGTTACACTTGCGGGTCTGAAGGGTGAGTTCAGCCCGTGAATACTGGCCGGACCATCGCAACTGACGATTAATATAGTCATATCTCCCGCGATTGCCCAGGAGTTGATGCCGAAACCGCTGCTTGATTTTTTCAAATGTATCACTAGTCTGTATTCCTCAGCGAGCTATCTATCTACTCAAAGAATCTTACCTATAGCGCCTTCCATCTACCTATTCCAAGTCGTTTGTAGTGTTGTAATGAGAAGAGCGTAGTGTACTGAATGAAAGCTATGTATAAGTGCGACCTAGAGACGTCGAGACCGAGCGAGGCAACGTCTGGCACAACTGATCCTTACCTCCGGCCCTGTTCCTATCATAATTAGCGTGAGGTGATAGGCCCGTGGCGAATCCCGGGTCGTTCCGAAAGCCGAGCAAGTTGTTTGTGTTAGATTTTTCTTTTTCCGCCGCAATCCCTCACCCAAAAAGCGCAATTTCTCTACCTTCATCCTCCTCTCTTTTTTGCGATGCAAGCTGCCCTCCGCCTGGCGCGCCATAGAGCGCAACCTCTTCGCCGCTGTCTCGCGACCACCGCCAATCCTGCTCATGTTGTGGGCTCAACAGCCAGCTCATCGGCCGCTAAGGCCACCATAATTCCTCTGTCCAACGTTGAGGCCCAGTGGGCAAAACTAACGAGTGAGGAGAAGCTCACTGTCCATGAACAGCTCGAGGAGATCCAGAAGAAGGACTGGAAAGAGCTCTCTATTGATGAGAAAAAAGCTGGTGCGTGCGGTTTGGTTGGATACCTATATTTGTCAGGTACTCATGAAAAGATGGTCTACAGCCTACTACGTAGCATTTGGACCTCATGGACCTCGAGCTCCTTCGAGTCAACCCGGAGACGGCCTGAAGATTTTCCTCGGGACGATGGCCCTAACTGGTGTTGGTCTCGCCGTGTTCCTCGGCATTCGTTCTATTGGTAGGTTGGGTAAAATTAAAGTGCATTCTTTTTTATCTGATTCTGGTGTTTTAGCACCTCCCAATCCCAAAACACTCACGAAGGAATGGGAAGAGGCTTCCAACGTCCGTGCACTGGAGCAGAAGATGAACCCCCTCAGTGGTGCGTGTCCACTATTCTATTTTTCTCTCCTCAAGGATTCGGTTGAGCTCATTTTCTTACGCGTTCTCTAGGTATCTCGTCGGAGTACCACAAGGGCAAGGGTTTCGTCCAAAGCAAGTAGAGCATGGAATTGCATTTTGCACCAAAACTGCTACGTACTCCCACCTACTTCTTACCGTAGAACGGACATTGTGTCCACATTCAATTGGCATGTCCCTACAAAGACAAATGAATAATCGACATAGGATCCTCCTATTTATCATGCGAGACGCGGCGTCTTTTTTACGAATATTTCAACCCGTGAACTATGTCCGTTTTATTCCAGTCTGAAGCATGGTTGGTCCATGAGTGCTGGATATTAAAAGGCTAGAATGTCGTACATTCTGTTGGTCTTTGCTGTCCCGATGAGACCCGTCTAATGCCAAGCCTTCGCGTGATTTTCGCTGACTTCGGTTGGGAGACGACAGGTTTCCATGTTCCATGTCGTTTCATGAGTCCAGTTCATTTCTACACTGGCCTACACCTCCGTTCCGTATCCTCCAGTTCTTTCTCATCGGTGACAAGCTATGCTTACGCCCATTCTAGACCTCGACATCTCCAATTGGTATTGCCCACGTGCTCATGTTGACAAAAATCTTCCACCGTTTGGTGGCTTATCACCCTGGTGTGTACCAGACGGTTGAGGGCATACAATATTTTCACTTGGGATATGCTTCGTTTCGGTCGCTGGTGAGGAGCGTTCAACAATTCTCAGACTAAAAAAATCAGCTAATAAAAATACCCTGTAGTAAAATCATCAAGTGGTCCAGGCCTTTCTTGTAAGCCCCGACGTCGCCTATTTCAGAACATTTAGCCCCCCCCCCCAGAACAATGGATAGTCATACTTCCTACTGCGGACTGCAAGCTCCCGAAGTGTCCCATGAAACCCGTACTGTATGTCATTGCACCTCTACTAGTAAGTAGTAGATATTTACATAAGAAGTAACTTCCGTTACCTCTGTCACGTGTTTACTGTCATCGTTATACTCCCCCCTCAACTCTGCCCCACTTCCACCAACGATTTGTCATATATCTGAAGAACTTTCGGTCGGCTTCGCATCTATATACGATAGCGAAATATGTGGTTAAAACGCAAGTCATTCCACTACTGTGATAGTGATCATATAATTAGCTAGGCCACTATTTGTCAGTGACCTGCTTGTTGCTATAACTTTCATCACCTTCCCCTCCTCATCCATAATTACATGGGTGGACTTCTTCGAAGGAATCATACCTAATTTCTCATCCTTGAACTCGTTTAAACCGAACCGAATACCATCATCCCGGCGATTCTTTATGACCAGAGTAAATTGACCTCTGTAGTCGTCCTTATCACCTCTCCTGAATGTCAGCTCCCCCATTCCCTCGGAATTTTCACTCATATACAGCATGAAGATGTCGGGATATCGAGCCCAAATTGTTGTTGTGAGAGGCTCACATTGGATTCCATCCGGGTACACTTTGAACCTATATTTGGAAGGAGGAGGAACAATCGCGCAGGCCACCTTCCAAACGGGTCGTTGTGGGACATTCACCAGCCTTGGGGTTTTCTTAATTTCGACATCGATAAAAGCCCTTCTCAACCACTGTTCGGTGGGCCTCGAAGAAACGTTTATCGACCACCCACCCTTAAGATCGTTCGAAACTCGATCCCGAGATTGCCGTTCCTTATTATAGTGATCTTTAATGGTCAAATTCTGTCCATCCTTGTCCTCGACGTCCGTCAAGACATCACACCACACCACTGATTGCTGCCGTAAACCAAACATGACTGCAAATCGTTCATGTCGGGTGGGCTCTTCAAATATCAACACCCCCGGGCACGAGGGATCGACATTCACAAACCTCCATATGCTGTTAGTCTCCCCTTCACTATCAGCCTCCCCTTCACTATCAACCTCCCCTTCACTGTCAGCCTCCCCTTCGCTGTCAACCTCCCCATCACTGTCAACCTCCCCTTCGCTGTCAACTTCCCCATACTCCCATTTGTTGATAGCCTTGACCTGCTTACCGTTCCTTGATTTTATATGAGGCTTCCCGTAGCGGTTCGGCACATTGACATTCAATAGGATGGTAAGGTAGGTACCTCCTCGGGAACTTGTATCATCCAAGGAATTATCCGAAGGGTAATCATCCGCGATATATAGTGAGGACCTTTTGGGAGGAATTCTGTAACCCCACAAATTCTTTTTCCACACCAATGAATCATCGCCCAAAGCTGACCGGACATACGCGCCAGAATGTTGCGAATGGGGTCTTATCAACTTGATCACAATTGGCCCACGTTCTCCAGCATAACGACAATTAAGAAATGCTAAGGTTTCACCATCATTTTCTAGGATGGGTAACTCAATGTAGAGTCCCTGGTTGGTTAACGAGTAGGGTGTGCTGGGAGGGAGTGCGTCATGGCGGCTAACGTCATCGTTTTCTGGTTGGTTGTCGTGTTGGGGCAGAGTGGTAATCCTTTCCACCGTGCCTGAGTCACGGAATTCCTTGGGAGAGCGTGCCAATATCCCTCGAGGGCCATAGTACGGTGTTGTTATAGTTGATCGGTAAGGAACACGCGGAACTGTCCACGCGAATATTGAGTTGTCGTCAGATTTCTTTACTATCTCATGTTGGAGTCGGATAAAGGCTTTTCTCCCCTCCCCATATAACAGCGGCATATTGATCCCAAACAAGCCCATCAAACTATACGCAATATCCTCTACCCGTGTTGTATTCCTGTTGGCTGCCCAAGACATCCGTACTGCCACTGGTACGTCGTTTAAGGCGACATCACCCACAATGACCCCTGCACTAATACCCGTGACGATTGAAATCGTCTCTTGAAAGCTCGCTTTAGTGCCAATATTAATCCAATCTGCCTCGTAGAAGACGACCTTTGAAGGCGCGATGAGCTCCTGCAGCGTCCAGCCTCTGGAGAACCACCGACTCATCCCAAATAAGGCACGAGGATATTCGCAAGTACCCTTGCTAGAAACGTCGGCTAAGTAGGCGTAACAAACGCCAGCGTTCTTGTACCAATGGTACATCGAATTGATAGCCTCGGAGAGTTCGGCACTACTCTCCTTGTCGATGCAGCAAGTATCGATCCAGATATACTGGAAACCATCTTTGGCCGCTAAGTTGCATGCCCCGACGATTTTTGCGAAGCCCCGCATATTCTTGGCCCCCTCGAGATCAGCGATGTCGCGGAATGTGACCTCCTCTTCTCCCCAGGTATGGGATAAGATCGCGTAGGGGGGCGGATTCTCAACGATGTATTCCAATTTGTACCTGCGACTATTTAAGAGGCGCATTTGTTGTAGGAGTGTATTGGGGTGAGGTGATGTGTCGTGAGGTTTAAGTTCCGAGTTCGAAGTATGAGAAGGAGGCCTTTCCTGATCGCTACTGAGCCTTTTTTGATCTCTTCGAGCCAATATTGCGGCTAGCCCCGAATTTTTGATGGATCCCCATTTGGCATGTTAGGCTTATTTGTGAATGGGTCTCAGCATTTTTGCTTTACATAATTGATGATTCCCATTTGTTTGCTTACAGAACCGTGTTATTGATTATAGTTATTTGTGACTTAACCTACATAATACCAATTGTGACATTTACTTAGTAATTGAGCTGTTCTTATTCTCAATCTTTCGAACTCAGGCATGCCGTGCTTGCAACGGCCCACACAAGGTGGTAAACAGTGAAACCCAAGGTAGAAATTGCCATGGCAAACCAAAGGGTAGTGTTAGAGGCCTCCATGTTATGATGTAGGGCTGATTGGGTAGATTCAAGACTGGCAGGAGCACCAGAAGGAGTGTTGGTGACCTTGCAAGTTGGCTCAAAGGGCAAAATTGCAATGGTGAATCTTTTGGCAGCTTCTCTCTCAGGCAACAGAGGTAGGTCATGCTAATAATCTCCGCCGTATAGACAGCAATAGAAGAAAGGACTTGGAATGGTGAGATTGGTTGAATATCTGGACTGGAATAGAAACATTTGAGGTAAAGAGACAGGAGAAGGAGAGCAAGAAAGGGGATGATTGGTAGCATCTTGTTGGTGAAGATGTGCATGTAAGAAGGCAATTAAATATGACTGTGATACCGGAGACCAAATTTTGTATGTTATCCGTTATTCATACCTGCTGGACGTGGCGGTGCAAATTTTCTGGGCGTCCAGGCGTGTCGCGTTGTGCGTGTGACTGATTGACCAAGCTGGAGCGAGGACACTCGTCTTTGCCAATATCAAAAACCATTCTTGCACTGGCGGTTATGCTGAAAGACAAAGAGCGGGGTTGAAATGATGATAGAGAACTGTGATCAAGATGTGGGAGAAAAATGTGGCAGACATCTGGTACAAATTTTCCTTTCTCTTTTCCTCATTGCCGAGTTCTTACAAGGATGGCATTTCCTCCAAAGTTTTGGTGCTGAGCCAGCCCAATACATGTCTTGGCCTGGCCACAAGAATTATCAATAAAGGACCATCAGAAACGATCGGATTTTGGTGTTTGGGGTGGGCTGTAAGTAGGCTCACTGCTTGGACCTGCCCACCCGAGGTTTGCATCTGGGTGTTATGGCCTCCGTTCTAATGTCAGGTATTGACCGGGTCACCCCAGATTACAGGATTACCACTGATGGTATTACCAAAATCTCCTACTATGCAATTTTAAAAGCTGTGACATTGATTTCTCTAGGCACAAGTCATCATTGTAATGTGGAAAGTGGAAAGTAATGGAAGATGGGATCAATGCTGTCACAACATTGGAGGGAGAAGAAACAGACCAGTCAGA
>MU150365.1:9740-80382 GCA_015584075.1 Collybia nuda | reverse complement strand
ACTAACATGTGGCCTATTCTGTGCTGCAGCCTGTGAGTAGCTATGATTCTCTGGGGTTGTATGCCTAACATGGATTGACTTGTATTGCAGATTGTGAGTGGTTGTTGTTCTGCAAATTTGTAAGCCCCATGTGAATTTTTTTGAATTGCAGTGGGTGAGTGGCTGTGGTTTTGTGAATCTGTAGGCCCAAGTTCCATGTGATCTGATATGTACTACAGCCTGTTAGTGGCTCTGGTTCTCCAAATTTGGAGGCTCAACATGGATTGATTTATATTGCAGATTGTGGGTAGCCATGGTTTTCTAAATTTGTGGCCCTAACTTAAAAGTAACCTGGTCTGTGCTGCAGCCTGTGAGTGGCTATGGCTTGCTATATTTGTAGGCCCCACATCAATTGATTTGTATTTCAGCTTGTGAGTGGCTGTGGTTCTTTAAATTTGTAGGTTCATCATAGATTGATTTGTGTTGCAGTTTGTGAGTAGTTGTGATTCTTCAATCCCAAGTGACAAGTGGTCTGATCTGTGTTGTAGGAAGTGAGTGACTCTGATCCTATGTATCTATATCCCTAACCAAAATGCACTGCAGCCTGTAAGTGGCTGTGGATCTCTGGGTTTGTAGGCTCAACACAAACTGAATTATGCTGCAGACAGTGAGTGGCTGTAGTTATCTGTGTTTGCAGGCCCAGCATGAATTGATTTGTATTGTAGAAAGTGAGTTGTTGTAATTTACTGAATTTGTAGGCCCAATGTGGATTGATTGTATTGCAGGAAGTGAGTGGCTGTGATTCTCTCAATTTGTAGGCCCAGCTAAAATTTGGCCTCATTTGTGCTACAGGAAGTATGTGGCCATTCTGTGAAGCTCAACTCTGATTAATTTGTATGGCAGCTTGTGAGGGCCGTGTAGTTCTGAAATTGTAGATTCAACTGACATATGGCCTGATCTGTGCTTTAGATAGTGAGTGGCAGTGGCTTTTTTGATCTAATTAGTCCAATTTATGTTGAGCTTGATATGTGCTACAGAATGTGGGTGGTTCTGCACTTGTGCATTTGTAGGCCTTACTTACAATGGGTTGGTTTGTGCTGCAGCCTGTAAGTAGCTATCATTCTTTGTTCACCCTGTTCATATCCAATGTTTTCCTTCTACAGGGATATCTTGCAAGCCATTCTACAGAATCCATGTTAACTTTGGTTTGATATTGGCACACATCATGTATCATCAATCATATTCAAATTTCCTTAGGTATCAAGTTTCAAACATCTTCCTATATCCACACAACTTGTCTTGATTTCTTGTGGTATGTTCCCCTGTTTTTAACTTGGTTATGATATTAACAAGACTCCTTAAACACTTCCCATTATTGTGGAACATCTTACCATAGTTTGGAGTAGCAAAGACATTTCAACAGAGGATGTTTCTTCTGCAATCAATTTATACCAAATCTCCTTGTCCTCCTCAAGGGTCATGGAACATGTCAAACATGTGCTTCTTACCCAGCCCAGGTACGTTTTCAGTCACTTTTTTGCCAATATTTAGGAGCTCATAGCCTTTAGTTCAGGTAATTGGGAATACCTGGCCAAAGAGCTTTTACCTATTATTTTACAAAATAGATTAGGTGGGTTACAACAATATCTATACATATTCAAGGTCCAGATGATTTTTGTTTGTCTGACCAGACAAATCTGGGCTTGAAAGAGACAATTATACTTGAAAGGCAAAATTATCTAGTTGAATATGTCATTTGCTTGGATGAATTGGGGCAATGATTTGTGAGGCAAGTGCTTGTTTGTACTACAAACATTTATGAAATGAACTCTGTAACAAACATAAATTTCCAATTTCACATCTTTTCAAGATAAAGAATTGAACTCTATAATGTATGAAAACTTACCATATAAGATGGATTGTGGATTAACTAAGAGGGTATGAACTGGGACAAATTGTGTGGTTATAAGAGGATTATAAAGGTACAATCTAGACTTCAAATGTATTACTGTGAATCAATAATGTGAGGAACTACAAGGTTAAAAAATCTACTACAGGAATTTCACAGTGCTATCATTGTCAATATTATGCAACATGACAAACTATAAATAAATTCATCACTCCCATTGTGCAAGAGTAGCAGTACTTTAACATGCGTGCCTACACTATAATTCATGCGGAAAATAAACCAAGTAACCCACATCGTCCCACTTCCAGACACTACACCGCTGAAATGAACTCCTTTGAAGCACGGCTTGACTTAGACCTTTCCTTTGATTCCAACTCCGTCTCGGTGATACTTGAACCATGATTCCCGCTCTCGGTGACAGATGTTGTGGTTAGACGGCCCACTTGGGTGTGAATATATACCGACACGTTGTTATTCTTTCCGAATTTCATTGTGCTCGCTTCATGAACAACATCATCGTCGCGCCTCTTCTTGGTGTGACGGAACACGCGACATGCCATAATGTTTGTGAGTTCGATCGCAGGAGCTAAAAAGATCGCACGATACGACGGGGGAACTCCGGGGACAAACTCCATGATCAATACGAGCAGGTTGGCAACCATAGCCACCCTATCACCATGTCAAGTTTAGACGATGCATCAAAACTATTAATACGTACATGTAGTATTTTTGCCCATCCTGCAATAGTGCTTTGGAAAATGCTGGAAGATATGTGCCAAAAAAGTCGGCCTTCCCTCCTCTGAAGGCATCCCTCTTGTCCGTTAAGTGACTGGTCGAGAGCCGCCAGGTGATTGCAATGAAGACAGAGGTGTCGAATAAAGCGAGCGAAATGTTGGCAGTGGCAGTGAGGTAGGACTTGACGTCGGCGAAGACACAATATGGGGTATCGCCAAGGTGTGTCCCAGAAATGCTAATGACAGCTGTCATTGACCCGCCAACAACGGCTAGCCAGAGTATTAAGAATACGACAGTGATTTGACGGTTCTGGTTGAATATTGCGCGCACACGGAGGAAGAACAGAAGCGCGGTGGATGATATTGTCACATGATACACGGCGCACTTAATTCTTGCAAGGGCAGCGCAATCCTCGACAGGTGCAGCTATATCATAGTACGGTCAAATAGGCACCGGTATGTTCATAGTGAGTGATGCAACGTACTTATGAAGACTGCACATACGATCCCATATAATAAGGTGCTCCACCTAAATGGGTTAAATAAGCGATTAGATGAAATGATTTAAATCCGGTGGGTAGGGCTTACCTTGACAATAGGTATATCCATGTCGGAAAATTCACTCTATGACGGACAAAGAGCTTATAATCAGCTTGGAGATGGGTTAGAATGTCCCATATTAGAACCTAGAATATCTTGAGTTAGTAAGAAAACGCTATCGTGTGCAGGCGGGGACAAGGCTAACACTTAATCCCCCCACGATAACGTATTCTGTAATGCTTTTCTGGTACGCTTGCTCCTGGGGTGAGATCACCATCGTTGGGAAGGCATTCAAAAGAGCGATATTGAGCGAGTTGGACATACTCTCTCCCCAAGGTAAAGAACGAAGGATTGAACTGGGGGGATAAGCGGATCCTATCTCGGTCCTGACCCTTTTAATTCAATATCACAAACGAAGTATTGCATAATACTAGTCATCCACTTCGGGTTACAGGAAGGTCCTATTATTGCACCATCTGTATCAAGGAGACTTGAAAAGACGTGAGCATATATACCCCAAAAAAGGTAGAGTGATGCTGTAGGTTGCGTGTGAAATTAATGTCATCATGGGCGGAGTATTTCCTCGAGCGGTCTGGGCGAGAAATTTGGCATCGGGTATTATCCTTCAATTCAAATGGGGGCACCTCACCACGCTGTTCCCAATAAGTATATCTCACTTACTGGGATTTTGATCTATCAATCGATTATCTGTCCTCGGGCTCCACCCACCGCGGTGAGTCGTGTTTGAAAACACCATTTCTACTGACTTCGCCTTGCTAGCAAGTTTCGGCCTGAATCCAGTATAAGTTATAGTCTTGAGTGATCGCACCAAACCACTTGACTCTTTTCACTCGTGACCCCTCCCTCCGGTTTTACTTCTTTTGTTTCTAAAAAAAGCGTACCTCATTGCCGCGTGTTGAAACCAGGCTTTTGGGATAAGATAACTTGATAATATCGTGGTATCTAAGCTACAAAATTAGAACAACTCCGCGAGTTTCAGGATCGTACAATCAACGTTTCCGGATTTCTCAAAGGAACGGTATTATGCCCAGGGTTTGTGAGAACCATAGGCCTGACATTGTGAAGCTGTGCAAACACTGTGGGTCATCCGGCGGCATTCCAGTTGGTCGTGTGCTGCTGTTTTAGGTGGGCGTCTGATTTTAAAGTATTATTAGGTTGTGACGAGTGTGCAGCTCGTGAAATTTTGAGCTAAATCTAAAATTGATTCGTGATGATATCTGTCCATCCGTCACTGTTTGACTCATTCTGTATGGACCATGGGGCCTCCGTGTGTGTGAGGACCGAAATTCTGAACGTCGGAGGTTGATAAAAGAGGTGAAGTTGTTCCACATCAAATTACCGCATAGTTGGTTTGCAGTAGGTTCAACGTTATTGAGATCTGAGGGAAAGCAAGAAACATACTAGCATGTACTCAAGACTCGAGCCAATTGGGAGCAGCAAATTTCTCCTCTCGCGTTACTACATCGACAATCCGCGTTAAGGGTAATCGAGTGTCCCAACGCACGAAGGTGTGGCGGGTGGGAAGTCTGAAAGATCTTTTGATAGCGCAATTCCTGGTGCCTTGGTGAAACAGAAAAATGTTGACACGGAGGTGTCGCGATTCGGGGTGATGACAAAGCATAATTGAAGGACTCATGAACTTGACCCTCCTCAGTTTACTCACAGGCTTTTGAAGTTCAAACTTCCCCCAACAATCATATTTCACAAGACCAAAAGGAGGCGTAGAAACTCTAGAGGAACCGGGAGTGGAAGGCGATGTATCAAACCGTATTGGTAGTTATTCTGCATCGTGTCGAGGAGCATAACTTTTACTCTGTTTCTACCCATCAAATGCGCGCCTCCTACTCTGCATTACTATTACAACAACGGAAACCTAGATTTTTCTCTGCTTTTGGGTCCTTCACTCCATGGTTCGCCCCCAAACTATAGGCACTTCCAAGAAGCGCCCAGGTGTTGTGTTTATTCATATCGAGTAACCCTTGCCCATAACGTCAAGCGACTCGAAACCATCTGGGAGCACTGTGCTATTGCTGCCGCTACCGGGCATTTTTACCCCCCAGGATAGCTGAAAAATCAGGGAGCTTGTACTCGAAAGAATCGATATCAAAAGACCCTCAGTTGAGTGGTCGCTCAGATACCAAGAAGTATATGATTCAATCTACAAGTACAAGTAATTCTCTTTCTAAAGTCCAAAAGCGAAGGGCATAGGGTGTAATAGTACAGGAACGAAGTTTGAAAAGTGTAAAAGCATAGTTCGCCTAGGCGGAGCGGAGAAGTTGCATAATCATAGAGCATATTTTCTTTCCCCTCATCAGGAGAGCGCCATTTCGGTTGTTTTTTTCATCCCCGCCCCCACCCAGCTCATCGCGTAGTTACTTAAACCCAAATCGATAAAACCCCCTGTAACGGAAACGATCAAGAGGATGAATGCGAGGATAAGCAACGCAAAAAGCATGCGGAGCACTTCATCATGCTCGGACATCCATTTTTCGACTCGCCACACCACACCCCTCCCCCACTGCACTGCTTCCTGATGCCAGATGATGAGACTAGTATGGCGTTGGACAAAGTCCTCGACACGGAACTGATTTATGTGGTAAGTGTTCCGCATCCACTGCCACCAGGGAACAAATCTCGCCCGGATTGCTCGCTTTCGTCGAGTTGAGCCGGATACATGAGGTTCTATTTATCGTGAGCCTTTTTATCTAATTTAAATAAAGCAACTTGCCTATAAAGTTAATTGCCGCATGGCGCTCGGCTAGAATATGCACTGCAAGCGGAGATAGACGGTCGGAGGTTGGTCCGAAGGTCGTCCATCGCAGAGGATCAATGGGCTTATGCATCGGTGTTGAATGTGATAGCGGTCGAAAGTAGAATAAACCCTTACCGAGCAGCTGTCAAGGCCCCATACGTCACGTACCCTTTTCAAATCCAGTTCTCCAGATGGTTCTAGTGGAATCAGTGCCACTAAGTTAGGTTTTCGTTCCATTTGTCGGAAGAGGTCCAACGATGCGAAAAAGTGGACCCGTATATATCTAGAAAGGGAAAAACTGCCATTAGACGCAAATTCTGCCGCCAATGGTTAGGGGAAATATACATCCTTACCCGGGTGGAGTTGGTTCCCTCTTTGGAAAATGTTTCATAGCATAGCTCATCCTATTCCTCTCTCGTATGGCATCGAAGTCAAGCTCCTGGGGCGATTTGGTGAAAATAGATGGCCCGTGTCCAAATGCTGATCTCGACCATCCAATGACTAGCTCATAAATGAACTCATGGATGTCGAATGGCTTGACCATGTCCCTCCTCCTTCCGTTGGGCCCCCGAGGTGGTAAATAGCCCATTTCGAAAAGAGGTTGAGGAGTTGGTAGCTCGCGCGAAAGGCTGAATCAAAGAGCGAGAGTACCATAAATTCGTGGGCTAAAACCTTCAAAAAACAAGGTCGCATTGGAAGCTTGGTTGCCTTGGATAATTGATCGTTGTGAGAGCTGCTTAACGAAATATAAGGTTGCAAGGCTAGTTAACGTCATTTCGTCATTTTCAGCAACCGTCGTGCGACACGGTATTGAGGTTAGGCAAATGTTCTGTATTTAAGCCAAGGATTTCCCATTATGCGCTTGGTGTGGCTTTATTCGTGGTATGTGTTGTGAGGTAAGGGCCCATTGTAGTATTGGTTTCCAAAAGTCAAGGGGTGAAACTTTCGTTTCGCCAAGATATGCGCAGCCAAGATCTCTTCTGGTGTACACTGGCAGCGAGCACGTTTTCATGCTATATTACAAGGAGGTCCATTTTTGTTCAAAGATCCGCCGGCATCGTTACTATTCCGAGAATGGTGAATGTTGTAGTCGAAAAGAACTTGATACCTTTGTATTTCCTCGACGCCGTGATGGACAGTCGCCGAGCATAGGAGGTTGGCAACCAGTGGTTGCAAAAGATCTCTCGGAGACTAGAAGCTACGAAAGGAATAATTAAGCCTTTGAGTTCTTCTCCCACTTCGCGGTATCCAAAATGAGGTTATTTTCTCGTTCTTGTAAAATACAATGAACGAATGGTTGAATGGCAAGCCCCGGTTACTAAACTTCAGCCGGATTTCATTACTATTTATATTTATGTATCGCGATCTGTCCCGGGAATGCCGGTCCGGGTTGGGCTGCAGCAGTTTTGATTATGCTTCCAGATCTCGGTAAGGACCTCAAGATTTTTTGGCGAAGTCAATAATATCGTACGACTATAAAGAAGGGGTCGTTTAGTTTAATTCCCAACTTAGAACACCTCGTCCAGGCCAAATCAATATTTCCCACTCGATTCCCGTATATAATGTGATATATTGATGTTCTCCCAACTCGCTGGGTAATGCTTTTAAAAGACCATGAAATAACGGTACATGTTTCCGTATGACTGTGCAACAGTATTTATCCCGGTGCTTGGATGATGTATTTTTTTCTCTCCGCGGCCAGGACGCCCACTGTGGCTCGTCGATTTTAAACCGTTTTAACAGATCTATTGAGTATATTGTAAAGAGTGCTTTTACCATCGTGAAATTTTACCCTTTGGTTGGGCTCGGGAGCTGGAAAAGTAAGAATACGATTGATGAACCAGGCAATACCAAAAACGTTACTACCGCACCCATATTAGTAGCTCTAAGGTGACAAAATGATACATCTCATTGCTGTCATGAGATTTTTGTACATAACATTCTATTAAAAAAATGCGACTTTTACCCAGAGGTATCCTCCTCACCACATTACCCTAAGTAACATTGTGTACAAAAAAATGTAATAATGGTTTCATTCACCTGAAGGGCTTGAACGTACACAGTTTACCAACGTTTGCGAAGCCTGATTTCAAGTCATGACATTTGTTGAAACACGCCCATGCATCGAGGACGGAAAATCTCGGCATTGTTGGAGTGTAAGCGAGGTAGAATATTACCGGTGCCACCGCAGCCGTTGCAGGGAATTTGGGAGCCAGCTAGTGGAAACTGGACCCACGTAAAAGATAATAGGGGTGGGATGTGCCGTATTGGCGTGGCGATCTGACTTTTTAAGCAGCTTGATGTGATGAACCTAAAAACTGTCCCCCTTAATTGGAATGGAGGTATGCTTCTTGGAGCAGAAAATTGAAGAATCCGTGATAGATCACGCTGCAATTCACCTTGCAAGGTGGTTGGCAATCCTCGAACCTAACATTTGTTCTTGCATTGTATAGGGTGGAAGAGGCATAAGCGGGCACTTGCAACGCTCTTCCAAATACAAAAAGGTTTTGGTGTATGGCTTGTGGTTACATACTCACATTTATGGATATCACAAAGGAGATCCTGGAGACGACCAAATTTCCGCGAACCTCCTCATAAACCTACTCAACCACCCGCTTAAACTTCAGATAACATGGTTCCCCGACAGGGCGTGCCTAGTAGAACGTAATTAGTATACACTGTTAATATGAAAGGTAAAATATACCTGTTGAATATCGTTGTAATTGGGTTTCGGTAGGGATGCCGGATATTTTCCAGCAGAGTCCACAAGGTCGTATTCGTAGGCAGCGACAAAGAGGGCAACAATGATCTTGATTTCTAACTTGGCCACTTTCATTCCGGTACATGGGTGACGGCCTAGCCCGTTATCTAATTAGGGCAATTCGTGCGGACCAATAAGAGCATCGTACCTGCTCCCCAACCAAGGTAAGCGTACTTCTCTTTTTTGTCTTCCTCTCTATCCGGAGAAAAGCGGTCCGGATCAAATTTAGTAGGATTAGTGTAGATGTCAGAGTTCAGGTGGGCATCGAAAACGGGATAGGTCACGAAGTTCCCCTTTGGAATCGTTTTCCCTGCCATATGTAGATCCTCGTGCACGTTTCGACGCAGAGCGGCGCCGTTTACGACCAAACGAATGGTTTCCCGGATGACGACATCGAGGATTGGCATTTCATCTTCCCATACACTGATTGGGATGGCCGCGAGTCGTTGGTGAAGGGGTTCAGAAGACGTTGTGTTAGTATGCTTCATGATCAATGATTGCACTTCAGTTTCTACTTTCTTTCTCCATTCTGGGTTGTGCGCGAGAAACAAAAGAGTCCAACAGGCTGAAAATAAAATGAGCTCAATACCGATTTCCGCAGAGAAAATACTCTTACAGTTGATCCCGGTATTGATGACGCCTGCAAAAACTACACCAATAATAAACTGTAAAAAAGGGGGGTTGTTACTTCATTGATCTGGTAGTAGGAATACGTCGTACACCGATGATATTTTGATTGTCGTTGCCTTGTGAAAGCAAGACATCAATGGCATCCGAACTTGGGACGTCCGCAGCCCTACGCTTTTCCACAAACTGATCAAGCAGTGTGTAAATTTCTTGTGTTGCGACCTCTTTTTGTTTCTTTGCGGGGCTCGGAAGCCAGGGTAGCAGGAGCGAAGTTGGAGTTGCACTCTTCTCTAGAGTCCAATAGAGGCCTTGCAACCGAGTAACAGTCTCGAGGTCGGCTGAAAGTTCCCTGCAAGTTGCCATACGAACAGTCATCTGGAATACTAACTAGATGGAGAAATGTTGGCATCATTAAACGGCCCTTTTTACCCTCGTTTCCATGGTACTCACATCGTAAACATTTTTGAAAGGATCCATCTTCCCTTCCTTGCCCCAACCATCCATACGTCCTTGTATATCCTCGAAAAGAGTAGGAAGAACTAGAATAAATTGGGAATCAGCAATCCAATGATTTTTCATTACACTGACCATCCGACAACCGGGATCTATTGAGCAAGGTAAGGAGATTTTTGTTAAACCAAGAAACATCCTCTTGACTCTCAGTCTGTATATCAATGTCTTGTAACCGCGGTACCTACGGTAGCTAGTTAGTCGGAGTCCTGGAGAAAAGAAGGTTTTGTCTTACAGCTCCCATGAGAATTCGATAACCTTCAGTGAAGTTGAGACTTTTGTTGTCGAAGAAATCTTTCCTCGCATCTTCGCCCTTGGCAGCGGTGATGGAGTGCTACGGGAGCTTAGGAAAATTCTGAATGGCAGGGAACTATATCAAACTCACCTGAAGGACTTTGAACGTAAACAGCTGCTCGCCAACCTTTGTAAAGTTTGATTTTAAGAAATCATGACGCCTTGTAAAGAATGGCCACGCAGTAAGGATGGAGAGGCCCGGGAGCTTTCGAACATCGGTGGGCTTTGTTTGAGGGGAAACTGCGAGGTACGCGAAGCAAATGATCGCTAGTGCCGTTGCGGCCGTTGCGGGAAACGTTAGAGGAGAGTTCTGGAAAGAGACTAACCCGTCGAAGATCGTACTATTAAGGGAGATCATGGTGTGGTCGACGGTGGGTCCGGTTTTTCACTTGTGGTATTTATGGCAAATCACCCTTTGTGACGGCATTGATCGGCAGGGATGCCTCCTCTAGTACTTGTGGACCTTAGTTGGAGCATGAGCGGAGGTCTCAAGACCCCGTGGGTACAGCCTCACCGCATTTTGGTGGCATCGTTCGACACTGTGTAAAGGTAATAAAAGTGGAACGAGGTTGAACATGGCGTCCCGGTGCCCGGGTTGTCATAACGTGCGTAAACCACTTCTTTCAAGTATGAGAATTTCTCGAGCCTGGAACGAGAAACCTGTGTGACATGCAAACACTATTGTGGGAGTTGAAGCCTCAAAGTATCATAATGTAGTTAGATGTTGATTGGAGGTTAAACTTAGGTCTGGAATAGATGTTTTTGCTGTGGAAGTACACCAGAGGTCGTGATTCATTTCCGGGCGCCGAGGCCGTCAGTTTTGCCAAAGTTGCTTATGCACTTTCACAACATCAAAAATTATTCCCCATTGAGAGGATCTCAATGTGAATCGCATTCCTCGAGGCTTCTATGTCGCAGGTGAGGCTATGTAGGTCTAGGTGAGGGTCTGAAAACGTCACGCGTGAAGCTTTGAAGGGTCAACGAACAAAAAGCTAGGGCAGGGACTAAGAACCCTTGAATCGTTCGCAAGGATTATATTGCAAGGTGCAAATCAAAGTACTTCACCTTTTTTCGACACAAGTGACATCCATTGCTTTTGAGCCCATGTAGTGCATACTCCAGCGGGTTCACTTGGCGGCAACGGTAAACCAAAATAAGCGCTCAAAATCATCAAATTTTTTTCTTACGTCACATGTTCACATGCGTTGCCAACCCTCTGGAATTCGAAAGCCGGAATGATGAAGAGCCCCTGGTTATGTTTGGCGATGAGTTTCGAGTGTTGTTGGTGATGCCGTGCCCGAACACTATGCCCTCAGTGGAAGGACATTTCACATAATGTTCAGGGAGCAAATTCGATGATTAGAATACGCACTGCGGGGCCCCGGCATCATGAATTTCACACATTTTTTTTTTTCATCCTGTGCAAGCATGAGCAGGTTCAAGGAAGCGACGAAACAAAAGTGGAATGTCACTAATATAAGTTTGGAAGGGTAAGCCCATGTTTTCAAAAGCGGAGATTATGTCAACAAGGATACTCAGGCGGGGGTCTAGTAGTTTTTGTTTCAAGTTTATTGATCTGATTTCGGAGATCTAAATCTTTCACTTGCCGTGAGTCAGTTGCAGGTCAAAAAAGCGGGAAAGGCCGGTCGGTAAAACTTTAAATTTGCTGATGCGCCTCCCCAAGAAAAATAAAAATAAAATCTAGGAGGTCTCACTGCCTTGTAAATTTTTTCGTACGTCTTTTCAGTGGATTAGTGATTACGAACTTTGGCGGCATATATATATATATATGGAATGAAACATTGTTGATCGTCGGGGCCTTAGGACGGCCGAGGAGCCATTCCATGCCGAAGAAAGGAGTGGGTGATTTAGCCTTCCTCGGCCATTTTTAGCCCTATCTTGGCATTTGGGGACTAGGGTCCCCTATGGTCAGTCGCTGATTCGATTTCAGACTGAAAGGATAGGAGTTCAAATCCCTAATAATATATACCACGAAACATTCCAAATTATTCAAAACTGACTTAAAAAGTATTTCGCGTCTTACCTGCATATAGTTCCTGTCGTTCGAACACTGGGCTTATGGGGTGGTGGAGCAGATTCCGCAGACTGTCTTTGATGAATAAAACGCAAAGTGTGAACAATCACTCGTCCATGCGGCGAGTACCTCTTGTGGTCGAGGTATGTCGACGCACGGCTATATATATATCATAAGAAACTTTGCATAAACCCAATTCCTGGAACTTTCCAATCGGACTACTCGACTACGCGACTACGCGCTTAAATTTTAGGTAGCACGGTTCGCCAACTGGGCGCGCCTATTAGTGCTGTGATCAGTATATTCCTGCAAAAAAAGGTAGGATATACTTGTTGAATGTCATTGTAATCGGGTTTCGGTAGGGACTTGGAATGTTTTCCGGAAGAGTCAACAAGATCATATTCATACCCCACGATGAAGAGGGCGACAACGATTTTAATTTCCAGCTTGGCCACTTTCATTCCGGTGCATGGGTGACGACCTGGGCCGTTTATCTAAGAAGGGAAATTTAGAGGGCCAAAAGGAGACTCGTACCGGCTCCCCAACCAAGGTAAGCGTACTTTTCTTTCTTGTCTTCCTCTCTATCCGGAGAAAAGCGGTCCGGGTCGAATTCGTTAGGGTTGGTGTAGATGTTGGAATTCAGGTGAGCATCGTAAAGGGGGTATGTCACGAAATTCCCCTTCGGGATGATTTTTCCCGCCATATGTAAATCTCCGTGCACATTTCGACGCAAAGCGGCACCATTCAGGACTAAACGAATAGTTTCTCGGATGACAACACCAAGAACTGGCATCTCATCTTCCCAAGCACTGATTGGAATGGCCGCAAGTCGTTGGTGTAAGGGTTCAGAGGATATTGTGTTGGTATGCTTCACAATTAATGACTGCACCTCTTTTTCTACCTTCTGCTTCCATTCTGGATTGTGCGTGAGGAACAGGAGAGTCCAACAGGCTAAAATAGAATTAGTTCAAGGTCACACTCGGTGGAGAAATTGCTCCTACAAACGATCCCAGTATTGATGACGCCTGCGAAAATGACGCCAACAATGACCTGTGAAAAGAACTGTTCATTTTTTGCGGTCAGTCAACAAGTAAGATTTCATACAGCAATGATATTCTGATTGTCATTTCCTTGTGAGAGCAAGACATCAATCGCATCTGAGGTTGGGACATCCGCGGTCCTACGACATTCCACAAAGTGATCAAGCAATGCATATATCCCTTTCGTTGCGACCTCTTTCTGTCTCTTGGCGGGTCCTGGAAACCAGGGAAGAAGGAGCGATGTTGGAGTCGCGCTCTTTTCCAGTGTCCAATAGAGGCCTTGCAGCCGTGTAACAGCATCGAGGTCAGTTGAGAGTTCCCTACAAGTTGCCATACGAACGGTCATTTGAAAAACCAACTAGGGACGAGCATGAAGATTAGGAAATGGTCCTATCTACTCTGATTTTCCTGATACTCACGTCATAAACGTGTTTGAAAGGATCTATCCTCCCTTCCTTTCCCCAACTATCCATTCGTTTTTGCATATCATCAAATAGAGTGGGAAGGACTGACAAAAGAAATTAGAAGTCGGCAATCCATTCCTTTCTAATCGCGCCCACCGTCCGACAGCCGAGCCCTATCAAACAATGTGAGGATATTCTTGTTAAACCAGGACACATTATCTTGACTCTCGCTCTTTATGTCGATATCCTGCAATCGAGGCACCTATGAGCGTTTAAATATATCAAAAAATGCAGGGAAAATGTAGAGGTGGCTTTACAGCTCCCATGAGAATTTTATACCCTTCGGTGGAGTTAAAACTTTTATTATCGAAAAAGTCTCTCCTCGCATCTTCGCCCTTAGTGGCGGTGACGAAGTGCTGTGAGGAACTGATGAGTACCCTTGGACATTGGGCTCGAGGAAGCAAGTTCTATTTACCTGAAGAACTTTGAAGGTGAACACCTGCTCGCCAACCTTTGCGAAATTCAATTTCAGAAAATCGTGACGCCTGGTAAAGAATGGCCAGGCGGTGAGGATCGAGAGGCCTCGGAGCTTCTGTATATCAGTAGGCTTTGCTTTGGGAGGGGCCACGAGGAAGGCAATGATCACTAGCACTGCTACAGATGTCGCGAAAAACATGAGGGGCGATTGTTGGAGAGAAGCTAACAGGGCGAGGATTGTTCTATTGAGGTAGGTCATATTTGATCTGCATTTCCTGCCCTTCGCCTGTGGAATTTATGGATTGCCCCTTGGGGGGGCATAATTGGTAAGGATGTTTTCGGTTCGAGCTTGCGGACCTTGCTGGAGCAGATAAGGCCCCGTGGCCATGGGTGCAAAGTTGTCCTTTCGGTGATCGAGTAGTGCCATTCAATGCTCCATAGATCCACCTGGATAGGAGTATTTTTTGGAAGGGAAATCTCTGCTGTAGAGGGGCACAGGGTTGTGGTTAATTTCCAGGCGCCGAGGCTGTTAGTTTTGCCGAAACTGTTAATGCAGTTCCTCCATTGCAGAACAATAGACCCCTCATGTTTTATGAACTACTATGTGATAGGATCATAGCAGCGATATGGCTAGTACGAAATCGAGAGCAGTGACCCACCGATAACGGGGCGGCGAGGTGATCCGAAAGCGAAGAGATCATTTTATGTCTAAACAAAGGTTGGTTGGAAGTTAAGGTTCATCGTTCTCTTTCCTGATGTCATGCAGGCACAAGATATCGACGATTTCTCCCCATCTGGAAGATTCTAATGTAGCCAAGTTGGTGAAATGGTCAGAGTCGAAGGAGGGTCGAATGTGTCCAGGAACTAGACGTTTCATTTTTGTTCCCGGGTTTCTTTGGTTGTGAAAACTTTGAAAGACTACAGGTAACACGAATCTTCTTTTGCAAGCACTTCACCTTGAGTTTATTGGTAAGTTCGCGTTCGAAATTTTGAGTCATGACCCATAATGGTTACGGGTAATCACTTATGTCACACCCAACATAAGTCACGCGCACGTGTTATCTCGTGAGAAATAACGCGCTTGTGGCATTTGAACCGACTCTGAGCGCGCCGCCAACCAGTACAGTAGGTTTTTCTGCATTCCTACATTATTCCTGGATCTCTGTGCGACAAGAAACGACGGTCGGTCTCGGATAGTGAAAGATGCCTTTGTCTCGCATCGAGTTATGTGATTTCAAGTCATATCGGTATGCTGAACCTTCATTTAAATTTGCTTTTCTCATCTGTATTCAGAGGCCACCAGACGATTGGCCCATTTATGAATTTTACTTCTGTAATCGGGCCAAATGGTGCGGGAAAGTCAAATCTGATGGATGCTATATCGTTTGTGCTCGGAGTGAAGAGCGCACAATTAAGGAGTTCGCAACTCAAGGATCTCGTTTATCGTGGGCGTCGCCTGGCCAAAAGCAATGCTGAAGACGGATCGGAGGCCGTGGAAGAAGAGGAAGACGATGAAGAGGGAGGAGAGGGCGAAGGGACTGCTAAGAAAGCTTGGGTGATGGCAGTTTATATAGACGCGGACAAAAAAGAATGGAGGTTCCAACGGACGTGAGTTCTCTTCCGAACCTTCCCGTTTTTTTTTGCCGAACATCTCGGACATAGAATATCCACTACCGGAGCCTCTGAGTACAAGCTCAACAACAAGGTGGTTACCTATTCTGCATACAACGCCGCCCTTGTCAGCCATAACATCCTCGTCAAAGCGAAGAACTTCCTTGTGTTCCAAGGAGACGTCGAAGCAGTCGCGTCGCAATCACCTCGAGAACTTTCTCGACTTATTGACCAAATCAGTGGCTCGTTAGAGCTCGCTGGAGAATATGAGAAAGCTAAAGAGGCCCAGGACCGAGCTACGGAGAACGCAACTTTTAATTTTACGAAACGCAGAGGCATTGCTGGAGAGATCAAGCAATACAAGGAACAGAAGGGAGAGGCGGAAAGGTTTGAGAGCCTTTGTGCGGAAAAGGTACGTTGTCACATTGTCGCGTTGGATAATTCCTTCTCAAGTGGTTTAGGATGAACTTATTCTCAAACGAATCCTTTTCAAATTATTCCAAATTGAGGAGTCCATTGAAGCGAATTCGCGAAATATCGTGAATAAAAACAAGGAGCTCGATGGGTTGCGTGAGGAGCAGCGTGTGCACGATAAGGCCCTTGAGAGCGCGAGGGCCGAGCAGGCCAAAGTCAGGACTACTGTAATGCAGAAGGAGAAGACCATCAAAAAAGCGGAGAAGGCATTGGATAACAAGGTGCGTGCGTCTCACTACTCGCCCTTTTGGGTGTTAATCTGTTTTGCAGAGGCCCGATCTTGTATCTTCCGAGGCGCAGATCACACACACTACACGGAAGATCACTAATATGTTGAAGACCAGAGATGATGTTGCGAAGAATGAAGAGAAGTTGGGAGAACTAGTTGAATCTTTGGAGAAAGAACTTGCGAGTGTGCGGAAGGCGGCTGATGCAGCTCAAGGTTGGAGTGCGTCAAGGTCAAAATTACGGGGACTAACATTCTCTGTGCAGAGGAGCAAAGAAAGGCATCGCAGCATAACATGGCTCTAAGTGAAGAAAGTCTAGCAGAGTATCGCCAGTTGTGAGTGTTAACGGGGGTATTTTTAATGGTGTTACGAACACTTCAACAGAAAAGGTTCAGCAAACGTCTTGGCCATCGATGAACGCCAATCGCTGGATACCCTTACTCGAGACGAAAGGACAACTGCCAGAACCCTCACACAACTGACTGAAAGGCAACAAGGGCTCGAGGAAAAGCGGACCACACGATCAGAAGAACTGGCGGCACAAACGTCTAAGAAGGCAGAAGTGAGTTACCTGGAAAACACTAAAATTTTAACGATGCCTAATACCCTCCAAGTTAGAAGATAAAATTTCCGGGCTTCAGGCTGATTTGGCTAGAACGAGGCAAGAGCTTGAGAATCAACAATCAGAGAGGACCAGAATCGCGTATATTCAAGTCCCTTCTCATTGACCTCTCAGAGCTGATTTCACCCCAACCCAGAAAACTTGAAGCTGAGGCAGATGAAAAACTTCAAGGGGTCTATCAACAACTGCTCCAGGCCGGTGTTGATAGGGGTGAATCTGAAAGAGAAATTCGCTTGAAGGAAACACTATCCAACCTACAGCGTATCTTTCCAGGTGGGCCTTTTGGTTCTTTATCAACCCCTTGCTGACACATCTTCAGGTGTCAGAGGTAGAGTGGTCGACCTCTGCAAGCCTATCGCAAGAAAGTATGAGGCCGCTGTGTCAGTCGTCCTCGGTCGCAATATTGATGCTATCGTTGTCGATGAGGAGAAAACCGCCATTGACTGCATTGAAGTATTATTTTCATCCGACATTATCTTTCCTGTCCTCACCTCATCTATCAGTATATGCGCAATCAGCGCGCTGGCCAAGCGACATTTATTCCTCTCGATACGATCCAAGTCAAACCTATCAATGATAAATTCCGATCTTTTGCTAAAGGTGCCCGGCTTGCTGTCGATGTTATTCTCAGCGAGGGGGCGGTAGAGCGGGCCATCCATCACGCATGTGGAAACGCACTCGTGTGCGACACTATGGAAGTGGCGAGATTTGTGTGTTATGAGAAGGGCCAAGAGATCAAAGGTAAGGGGGTTCAATGATTGTAACACATTCCAATACTCAATTATCTATTTTATAGCTGTGACTTTGGAAGGAACGGTGATACATAAGAGTGGCCTTATCACAGGTGGTAGGAGCACCCATAGCACCGGTAAAAAATGGGACGAGAAAGATGTTCAAGGTTAGTCTTAATACTATGATTCTTTGCCGTGTGTAGTTGAAATCTCCTGCCATGAAGGTCTTATACGTGTTCGGGATTCACTTAAGGGTCAGCTACGTGACCTCAGTAAGCAGAAACCCAGGGGCCAATCAGACGAGAACCTTATATCGGAGGTCTCTCGTTTGGAGACTGCTATCACAGTGGCGAGGGATGACTTGGTAAGATTCTTAACAATTCAGCGACTTTGTTTTACCCACCGCGATCACATTAGGGCGCATGCAAATTGCGCATCACGGGTCTTAAGGACGAACTCAAGCACCTTGAGCGTGAGTTAAAGAAGAATGCCCCAGAACTAAAAAAGGTAAATTCGTCCTCTCTGTATTATCGGCGGCCTGTTGTAATCGACTTTATAAATAGGTCCAAGCCAACCATACTCAGTTATTGGACCAAGTAGCTGAGCTGGAAACGGTTATTAATGCTGCCGAGGACCAGGTCTTCACAGCTTTCTGTCGCAAAATCAAGGTCTCTAATATCCGCGAGTATGAGGAAAGGCAAATGAAAGTTGCACAAGAGGAAAGCCGAGCCAGGCTGCAATACGAAACTCAAATATCCCGATTGACTCACCAGTGCGTGCCATCCTTCTATGTTGATGATTCTGACTCATGGAACCAGGTCTGAGTTCCAAGCAGAGGGACTTAAGACAGCTCGTGAACGTTTAACTAATCTGGATACGCACTTAACGACGGAGCGGAGTAATCTCACGAAGTGGGAAGGCCAGAAAGTTGTGATCCAAGAGGAAATTACTGCTGCAGAAGAGTCAATAGCGGCTCTTCGGGGAGAGCTCGCTGAAATACAAGAAACTCTTGAAGAGAGGACGAAGGTTGTCGAGCAGGTAAAGAAGACCACTTCGAAAGCCTCCAAGGTACTCGACCTAGCTTTGAAGGAAATTGCGACTTGCGTAAGTCTTTTTGCAGTACGAGAAACCAAACTGACGTTCTGTTTCAGAACGACGAGATCGAAAAGTTGGCTTTGGAACGTTCAGCCGTTTATCGGAAATGTCGGCTGGAAGAAATCAAACTTCCATTGCTAGAGGGGAATCTAAGAAATGTTCCCATGGAGGAGGTCTGCATCATTAATTTGCATAATGCCATCAACTCTGACGCTACGTATAGAAACTGCGCGAGGAAGTCGCAATGGATGTCGACGAAGACGAAGATGGAACGCAGCGACCCAAGAAAGTTCACGACTTTGGTATTGAGGTTGACTTTGAGGGGTTGGACGACGAGACTCGTGAGAGTGGATCCATGGATGAATTTGATAAAGGAATTGTCAAACTTAGCGCTGAGATCGAACGCATGGCGCCGAATCTTAAAGCAATCGAACGGCAAGTGTTTTTCCCCTTCATTATGGATATCCTGACTTATTTTGCCACAGCCTTGATGATGTTGAAACGAAGCTGGCAGAAACCGAAAAAGAAGCTGATAAAGCCCGCAAAGACTCTAAAAATGCTCGAGATCAATATAACGACATAAAGAAACGAAGGTAGGCCCACACTTCTCTAAAAGAATCCTGTCTAAATTTTCCAATCGAAGATGTGACCTCTTTAATAAGGCATATAATCACATCTCCGATCGGATTGATCAGGTTTACAAGGACTTGACAAAAGGGAAGGCTTCACCCCTTGGGGGTGTCGCTTACTTGAGTTTGGAGGACAGTGAGGTGAGTAAAGATAGCGACACTGTTATTCTTATCGTCTGAACCAACCTTAGGAACCTTACATTGGGGGTATCAAATATCACGCCATGCCGCCGATGAAACGTTTCAGAGATATGGAGCAATTGTCAGGAGGAGAAAAAACAGTGGCTGCTCTTGCCCTTCTATTTGCAATCCACAGGTTAGTAGGCCTCGCATGCGCCAGTTTTTAGGCTGATACCCTACTCAGTTACCAGCCAGCTCCATTCTTCGTTCTTGATGAAGTTGATGCCGCATTGGATAATACTAACGTTGCCAAAGTAGCCAACTACATCAGAACGCAGGCGTCTGATAGCTTTCAGTTTATCGTTATCAGTTTGAAAGGTTCATTATACGAAAGGGGAAATTCACTAGTAGGAATCTATCGCGATCAAGATGTCAACAGCTCTCGTACTCTTACCCTCGATGTAAGCACCGCAATGCCTTTGAAGAACTTTCGTTGACTCCACCATCTTTTCAGCTTACACAATACGATGAATAGTGCAACGACAATTTACGTCCTTTTAACTCCGCCATTATCTATGTCTCGATGCTCTCTTGCTCTCTGTATGATGTACTACCACCATTATTATATTCTTATTTTATTTCTATGTCTGTAGAAGCCATTTGTAATCCCACTTATTTTGAGCTCAAATACAACAGAAACTATACCACAATGTAAGTACCGGTCAACGACCTGATTGTATAACTAGAGGGCAGATTACTAGAACAGATTACGGTGCGGTCATGAACAAGGAAATATACAGTGAGAGATCCTATGAGTGATTCCATAAACTAAAACTAAGGAAAAGTACAATAAGATAAGAATCAAATACAAATCCATGATGGTGGGTTATGAGTGGGAAGAATGGGAATGGTGAGAGGAGAGAGCGGCAACGAGCTCCTCGATCTCTTCGTCTCCACCAAATGTTAGACGACGGATATGTCCATCGGCAGGTATCGGGGGTGTAGGGCTTCTGGAAACACGAGCTTCGCTCTGCGACAGGGCTTCATCGAAGTAGGAACTAAGAAGAGACATATGCGTCGCATACTGTCTGGGTGGCGCAGGGAAGTCTGAAAGGCCGGAAATATATGAACCCGTAGAGGTCGTCATATAGCTACTCCGAGTAAGGCCAGCAGATGGTGGTTGAAGACTTGAATGTACCCCGGATTGACTAGAATCGCGGGGCACTGGGGCCGGCTGGATTTGGTCCTCCACAAACATTTGACCCATTTGTGATTCACGCCGATCACTAGAGATGGCTGGCGGCGTCGACACAGACTCTACTACGCCAACTCTGTAACGCGCTAGATGACAAGTTACTATGTGTTCCAAATTTAGACAGTGACTGAGCTTACCTGTTACATCCTCGTGTGGATCTATTGGCGATGAGGCACGCGAAGATTCAACATCCTCGGGAATGTTGATCGAAGGATGAAAAGCCGACAACGTAGAGTGATCAGGTGGGGATGCACTACCGCCCCTTGAACCGAATTGAGAGGTTTCCTCAAAGACAAACTCGAGGCTAGCATCGGTAGGTCTGCGAACAAAGGCAGCACGAGGCGCCATGGGTATGCTATCGCGGGAATAGACGCTGCTTTCACGTTCCCGCTCAAGGGCCATCTGCTCGAATTCTGCACTTAACTGCCGTGCCAAACTGGTCAACCCGCTTCCCGTTCTACGAGATCGGGAGTTGGCATCCCAAGAAGTAGGAACTGACCCCATAGTGTTTGCATCGAACGATTGTTCCATATATTGAGTACTCGGCTTGAAGAAGAGGTCACGGTATCCCTCCAGATCGTCTGGGCTCCCAAAGGAATGCGGGGAATGCGGAGGTGATGAGTTCTCGGAGGTCATTCCTGGCGATATACTCGTACCACGGAAATCTTCGATTCCCAAGGATCCATCGCGTATGAACGGCGGTGGCGTTGGCGGGGGCACGAGTGGGGAAGATGCAAAGGTATGGGCTGAGGAAGGATCGGAAGATTTTTGGGCTTGTGACAAGTATGAAGGGCGGGTCGCGTCATATTGGACGGGTTGTCGATAACTTCGTTTCCCAAGACCCGAAGATCCTGCTACTGGTTGTTGCCCCAGCTGGGCCTCGTAATCTTCGCTGGTTCCCAGACCGCTGTCTTTGCTTGCCGTGGGGCGGACGGCATATGCAAGGGCTTCCCCAACGCCAACCGTGTCGTTAATGATTTTGGAATTCCTGGAAGACTCCTGACCACTTTCAGACATGAATGGGGAATACTGAATATCTTTGGGTAGGACCTCGCGGAGGACTCCTGGGGAGAACTGGGCCCACATTTTCGCAGGAGGGGGAACGTCACTGTCTTCTCGCACAATCTTTTTAACGTCGGTATAGAGGTCGGGTGTTGAAACCTGAGCATATGGGTGGGAAGCTGCCTGTGGAGGGAGCCTGTGACGAGAAGAAACGTCAAGGTTGCGCATAGGTTGACTGGCAGTTGTCATTGACGGGTGTGGGCCGGCATAATCCGATCCTTTCTCAGAGTGCGATTCTGCGGCGGACGTGTAGTTGTATCCACCACCTTGGGCATAAGGATGGGCTACTAGATGGATAGAGTCGCGGTCCGCTCCGTCATCAGCCAACGGGGGTGTAGAAAGCGCTATGCCTATTCTCGAGTCGCTTACACCTGACCCAGATGGCGTGGGCGATGATGTCTGTGGCGTAGTGTAGGCAGAAAGTCCCTTGTCAACGGTAATTAAGGCAGGATCGGCAAGCCGGATGATCTTAGTCCCGTCCCGTTTTAGCGCACTCTCTAATCCAGACCCCGTTTCTTCTGAGCTGTCCAATATGGAGGAATCCACACCAGTCATCCCGCAAGTAGCTGTTTTCGCAAGTTTGAGCGCGGATCTTCCCCATGAGTCCGTTCGTGAATGGCCATGGGAATGCGACTTGGACGATTTCGACAGCGTTTTTGAGAGGGAATTCGAGTGGGAGTGGGAAGTTCGACTGAATGTACCGCCGCTACTCGTAGCATGAGACACCGAAGTTTCAGGGGTTACTATGATGGGCATAACCGCCTGATTCCCGAGCAGCGATCTAGCGGCGAGGAAATCGAAATTGCTCGGAGGTGTTTCATCCATGCGTTTGCCTTTTTGTGTAAGCGACTTTGAACGGGCTCGCGAAACGCTTCGCATTCGTTTATTTTGGAAGGACTGGGTTGCCTGTGTTTGCCAGTCCTTGCGCTGATCGTTCAAGGTCTGCCCTTCCTCAAGAACCCTACAATGTCCCTGACGTCAGCTGTAATCCATGCTGATGGTATCGAAGACTTACCGAGCCAGGGAAGGCACAGGACTTGGCAACGCGAGATCGTCCTGAGCAAAACTTCTCGGCCGGGGAGGGCGTAAAGTAGCCGGAATCCCATTACGATGTGAACCTGTTTGGGTAGTAAGAATCACGGGAGGGCGTCCTCCTAGCACAGGTTTGTCCGGTGGGGCTTCAGCCGCCTTTGCAAGGTCAACGAGCGACCTTGAGTGAGCCAACACCCGCGAAACCATTCCTATTTCTTGATGTGCCACTGAATCTGAAAAGCTTTGCTGTATGGGGCTCCCTGGTGGACTGACGATCCTCCCACTTCCCACATATCCAGATGCGCCTTCTTGTTTGACCTTCAGTCGTGGACGTGGGAAAAGGAGAGCATCACACCACGTCTCTGCAGATAACCAGCGTTCTTTGCCTTTGGGGAACAGCGAAGGTTTGGGGGGCAGTTTTTTGTTTGAACCACTCGCAAGTCGGAGATCCGGTGTAGACACGGAATTTTTGAGGCTTTTGGCTAGAGGCCGACGGAGATATAATTGGGAGTTATCTAAGTTGTGCGATTTTGGAGCTGCCGTAAACGTCAGACGAGGGGGTTCGTGGTGAGATTGGGCATTCGAGGACGACATTGGAGCCGTCTGTGGCCCGTCAGCTTGGCTTGTAGGGAAGACATAGGCGTATGGGTGTTGAGATGTCGATGAGATGGAAGCCGTACTTGGAGTGGGGGGCTGGAGTAATTGGGCAGGCTTAGAACTACTCTCCCCAGGTGAAATGAGTGTCGAATAATAAGAATTATAATAATCTTCGTCGTTTGGAACCTCTGCACCGTGACCGTTGATGGGTGATAAATTTGTGACTCTACTCGTACGAAGAGTATTTTGTTGGTAGGAATAGGAACCTGAAGAAGAACTCCGACGATGAGGTGACGCAACTGGGCCGTTGGAACTTGGCCGTCCAGATCGGGAAATTTTTCGAGAAAACCTGCTCACGTTGCCGTCGGTACGTTTAGGAGAGGAAAGGCCTTTTCGGTTAGGAATGCCAAAGGTAAAGATACTGGCAATGCTGACGCGGTTCGAGACAGAGGGTTCGCGAGACAGACGAGTCTGGGGTACTGGAGACTCCCCGACGCCACCGGCAGCATCGAGATTGATGTACGACGGTACAGGGGGTCGTGGTGAAGACGAAATCGTGGATCGACGCTGGGTTCCGAAGCTCGCGCGACTAGGATCCACCGCTCCGGATGACACGGTACGACCGGATACGCCAGATTGAGTTCTATCTCGGGGCCTGCTGTTACGTGCATGGTCCCCATAAACATCACCACTGAATTGACCCAACTCATTCCCATCCACTGGACCTACACCATACAACTTCTGCAGCTCGCGACTCGCCAAAGCCGTATCATCTTCCTCGTCCCCATACAGGGGATCCCCCCAACTGTCCCTCTCCTTCAATCTTTTCAACGGTTCGCGCGGGGCTTCGTATGGTCCATTATAGGGTATGTACCACTCGTCGTCGACGCCCGATTCCCCAGCACTATCCCGTGGCCTCGTGTTAGGTTTTGCTCCAAGACCGAGGCCCCTACGGGAGAGGCGAGAAAAAGGAGAGGAATTTTGAGTTTTGGTAGACATTGCAAAAAAAACCAACAACTATAGCCCCCTCACAGGTGCTCGAACAAGGCTGCGTCAACGCCAGCTCAGCAACGTTTTCGCAGTGCTTCCTTGATCGAGAGCCTATTGTTGCGTAAAATGGCACAGGATAAAGTTTTTTTTTAGACTTTGGAAAAAACGGCAGAAAAAATCGACCACGTACAGAGGGCCTGTTTGTCTGGGGCTCAAATCCTGTTCAACAATGGGTGACCCTTCCCCTCCCTTGGAGACTTGATGATGGGGAACCAATAAGCAATATGAGAAATAGATCACCCCTCTCTATTTTCCGGGTTCGCACGGTTGGCGACCCTGAGTTCTTGTTATGATCGAAGTTCCTTTGAATACACGAGGCTCACACTCGATATATAGCGTAGAAGAATTCTGCACGGCAGATAGCGGAGAAATAGTGGGGAGTGACCCGCCAAGGACGAGTGGATAAGATGTTTTAGTTATACCTGATCTCATGCATGCACATGTCATAAACGGTGATTGGCAGTTAAGCATTACCTCGGAGCCATCAGGCCCCCAACACCGAAGAAGTCTGATATCACGCCGTGACGTTGTGTTTAGGGACAAGAATATATAAAGTTTGATACCACATGAGACGAATGTTCACAAAGTCGCTTGGAAATTCCTGAATCGTTTCAGTCCAGAAACCTTCCCCTTTTTTGGCCAACCGATGGGAAACTCCCGTCATTCACGCGCCAGCCCGCCATTGGAGGAATGTTCGTGAATGTTGTATATGTCATTCATTCGTCGCGACAGTCGTGAGCCCGTTGAAGTGGATTGCATGCCCGTGATCAAGTTGGACCTGAGAGATCACCATGTCGTCAGTAATACACTGCCACTGACAAGTGTCGACCCCAAAAGCCCCGCTTCGCCGTCAAGGCACAATGGCGACCCCGTCCTACCTACTTGACATGATGGGGCGTCAAAACGTCCCGAGAGAATAGCGCAACCGAAATAGCACGTCAGCGCAACCTGCTAACCCAAATTATTGGATTGGAAGACCCTATCCGAATACCGATGTTTGTGAGGGCGCATCCAAAGACATTCCATTATTGGAAGCCAAAAAAAAATCAACACCCCTCCAGACAGCGATGGCCGCTGGAATAACGTGAGCGGCATCAGCGAACCCTATATATCGCCCATCCTTGAGATCCCGATACCCGCAAAATCGAAAACAAGAACGACCCACCCATGAGACCTTTTGGACCGGGCGGTCAAAACTCTAATGAGGCCCCATAAGGCTAACCTTGTTCATCGTCGGCCCAAATCAAAGCCTCATCTTCGTCAACCCTCAAGAATCCTGATCTACGAGGGGTTATTTGGATTAGAAGATGAGTCCGGGGGAGGATTGTGTCCGAATCTGAGGAATACAATCATCATAAATTGACGAAATAATTCATGCTGTTGGTAAGACAGCATGACTGGTTGAAATCCGACGTTTAAACACCTTGATTGTTGGATGACCACAAAGGCTCAGAGGATTGTTGAAGGAGAGAACTATGCTATCGGAAGTTTCCGAGATGTGATCATGTGCATCGCGGGAATATTATATCGGAGTGCAAATATTCTCGAGTAGTTTCCGGAAACCCGACTTTCGACTCGGAATGTGGATCCTTTTCCACACCGTGACTCCAATTTCCCAAGTGTATCCTTTCAAGAGTGCCAATTGCATCCTTCGGCAACTTGTTTGAAGCTTGAATATGATACATCTAAATCATAATTTGAAACTTCTCTCCCTGGATCCGTACCTCCCCGTCTCTTGACAATACAGCGTCACCGAACGGGAACTTGGATATCTCCTTGTGCCATATTCGTTAAAACCCACACGAAACTGTGAACTTAATTGTGCTCCCAAGAAACTTACTATGCCACGCCATCTCTAAATATGCGCCATCAGTTATGAAATCATGTAATTGGGTCATTGTTTTGAGCAAGACGTCTCACGGTACGTACATACCCAGGAATCGGCCCTTCTATATTCCCCCTCTTCTGAGCTCCACCTTTTAAAATAATAACATCTCATTCTGATTCGAACATATTCCAGGATATTTCTAGCCTCGGGTATAGCACTCCCCGCAACAATAGCAAAATTATGATCGGCAGAGATGGGATTTCTGACATATCGACAACACATGATCTTGGTTCTAGCTTGGTGATTACAACTTCGAAGACAACCTTTATCCTGGATGAGTAATAAATAATGTGACCATTATTGATCAGAAGTAGATTGTAAATCTAGAAATAGTGAGAGCCTCCTCAGTTCAACTCAGAACAACAATGGTGTCTACAATCCAACAACTCTCACAACTCATCGCGAAATCCGTGACAGACCTTGTCGACATAACCTCAAAGAATGGTTTCCAGCTTCCAGAGTTAGATGACAAATTGACTCCGGCGTCAGAGGCCTTCAGACAAGACGCAAATGCTGCAAAGGCCGCCAATGTCATTGCCGCTGCCGCAATTCAGCTTATAGCCTGTGTTTTACCACCCCAGGAATCTGTTATCCAGATAACCTCCGGGGTACATTTTGTTAGCAATGTACACCTTCCTTTCAGCTAACGGTATGATTTCCAGCACATGAAGTCAGCCGCGCTTCGAGTTTCTATCCAATGTCACGTCGCTGAAATTTTACGGGACGCTGGCCCTGAGGTTTTACCAACGTGTAGTGATTCAGATCTTAGCTGACACGCAAGTAGGGTATGCACGTCGACAAGATCGCGAGTAAAACTGGTGTCGATGGTACCAAACTCGGTACGTATTTCACGTTTTCTAAATTTATCCTTATATTTATTACTGTGAAGCGCGTTTACTTCGATCGCTCGCGAATCGCCACATCTTCCGGGAGGTCAAACCGGATTATTTCACCAACAACAGGATTTCAGGAGCTTTGGACACTGGCAAATCTATTGATGAGATTCTTCGCAAGTCAGGCCTACATCTTTTTGGTCCCCCCCAAAGCTTACTTTGTAATCCAGTCCGAATAAGAAACATGATGAGACTTCAGGATTTCTTGCAATTGCCGAACTTAAGTTTGTGCTCTTCCCTCTTACTAGTGTCCCGTCGCTTATATTTCTCGTTTTGAAAGCCTTACGACATGCCACAAAGCATCATCATATCTCTATGAGAATATGAAAGACCCGGTTACCGCGTTTTCGGAAGAGTCCACCCAAGCACCTGTCCAACGAGCCTTGCGCACAGAGAAGAACCTCTTTAACTGGATGTCAGAACCCGAGCATGCTTCAGAACTACACACTTTCGGTATGGCTATGAAAGGATCCGCAGCCCTTATTCCTAATAACCTGTTATTGGACTGTATGTTTCTGACGACACCGAGGATGAACCTATACTGATCGTTTTTCCAAGTATTCGACTGGAACAGTTTGCCAAAAGGTTCTACCGTCGTGGATGTGGGTGGGGGTATTGGGTCATCTTGCGAAATTCTTTACAGGGCACACCCTGAGCTTCGTTATGTCGTACAAGACCTACCTGCGACAGTTGAGGATGGACGGAAGGTAATACCTGTAAAAGCCTTTGTACCCTTACACAAATACTCATTTTACTCAGCATTGGGCTCTCGAAAATGCAAAGGCGCTTGCCTCCGGTCATATAACGTTTCAAGGTACCTATCCATAATCATAAACAAGACTGGCGTGACTAAATGCGTTGAACTAAAACAGGTCATGATTTCTTTACTCCACAACCTCCCAACAACGCGTCTGTATTCCTAATTAAGAGTGTCATACACAACTGGTCCGATCAGAACGCCTCCAAGATACTCACGCATCTCCGAAATGTGGCCCAGCCCGACACCGTGCTCCTCTTGTGTGATATAGTCATGACATATTCCTGTCGCGAACCGATCCCGGAAAGTACGGAGGAGTATACAATCGTTAATGATCCAAGCTTGATAGCCCCTGATCTTTTATCAACCGGGTTTAATTCAGTCAATGATGTGGTGTGGTTACTTGATGCAGCGGTATGCCTTATTCTTACATCCCTACTGATAAAGCATCATAATGAAACCCTTTTCAGGTACTTCTGCTCGTGAGTACCCAGGAGCGTACGATCGCTCAGTTCAAGCACCTACTGAGCGGATGTGGTTGGAAAATTGTGAAGATCACTAGGAAAGGGAGTTCCCTTGACAGCATCCAAGCTGTCCCTATTTAAATTTCTTATGTATGCATACTAAACCTAGGTGTGGGCTCTGGCCCACCGGTGTCCGAAGTATCATTTTGGCAGCAGTGTTGGCTTAGTTCAATCTGGGAAGAGACTTTACTCCAGACCCCGAGAAAACGGGACATTTTCGTTTCGATCAATCAATTCGTCGCAAAAACTGGCTCGTGAGTCCACTAGTTGCCATGGGGAGGTCAGAAGCGCGTATACTGGGACTCTCTCTCACAATTCCATGATACGAACGCCGATGATATGAACCTAACTCGGATCTCAGAGCACCAGTTCCATCAGTTCTTGAAGTTCCCAGACTTCGATATCAAAACAATAAACGATCGACGAAACAAGTGATTTTGCATTCTAAGTATATGCGCACTTCCTTTAGATAACCGTGGTGAATGGTGCGATGATAATCAATACCAGTAAGACTACTTGATTTGTTAATCAAACTAGGGCATTCAAAACGCTCGAGTCAATAACTTCTCCGTTTACTGATGGCGCAATCCATTTGGTCTGGAGCAGGTCGTCGGCACTTTCCGCGATAAGTACAACCACGAAGCAAGGTTAAGGCGTCGGAACCCGGATATCACTCTTGGCTTAAGTTCTCATATCACTGTTCCTCTTTAAACGGTGCTATCCTGCCTTCCGGCGTCTCACCTTTAAATCACAGCTGCTTAAACTAAGACTAGTATTATCCCAAGTCGCAAATTCACGATCTACTCAAGCGTCTACTTTTCCTTTCGAGGTTTCACCATCTGCCATACACTATATCTATGCTGCCAGTCGCGAAGCTATATCACTGAAGAGCTATCACTTTGGCAACGGGATAATTTGCCTATGTATACCCAATAATTGGACCTGCTAGATTCGCTCAACTTCCCCAACCCCCGCCCCCGAGCTAATACGTTCTTATTCGGGTTTACAAGCCTTCATAACTCCAGATGCAACACATTTTGATGATGGGAAAACATGGATTGCCCGATAACACATGACCTTGGTACACCTTAATCGGAAATTTTGCCAAAAGAGCATCTATCTGGGTGATGACAATGTGACCAGAACAATCAAAGTTAGCTTTTAAACTCCCCAGCGACCATGCGGATCCCCTCAATCCAGAACAACGATGACGTCCACAATCCAACAACTCTCCCAGCTTATCTCAAATTCCGTAGGGCAGCTTGTTGCCATAACCTCGAAAAACGGTCAACACCTTCCCGAGCTAAACGACAGACTGACTCCAGAGTCAGAAGCCTTTAGAAAGGATCCAGATGCTGCCAAAGCTGCCAGTATCATCGCAGCAGCAACAATTCAGCTCGCGGCATGCGTTCTACCACCTTATGAGTCTATCATACAAACATCTTCCGGAGTATGCCCACTTAATCTGCACTCTTTTCCATCTGATAGTTTGGGACTCCAGCACATGAAGTCAGCTGCACTTGGGGTTGTCATTCAATGTCATGTTCCCGAAATTCTACGGGACGCTGGCTCTGAAGTCTGGCTAATACATATGAAATATAATATAATTTTAGCTAACATACAAACAGGGGATGCACGCCGATGATATTGCAAAAAACACAGGCGTTGACGGTAGTAAGCTTGGTATGTGTTCTACATCATCGAGAAACCCTATATCTATTTTATCTGCTACCAAAGCGCGCTTGCTCCGCACTCTCGCAAATCGCCACATCTTCCGAGAAGTCAAACCTGATTTCTTTACCAACAATCGAATTTCGGGAGTTTTGGACACTGGAAAATCTATTGATGAGATTCTTCGCAAGTCAGGCCAAAGATTTCCCTGATTTCCCCTAAAACTTACCTTCTGAGCAGTCCGGGTAAGAAACACGATGGAACTTCTGGATTTGTTGCAATCGTCGAACTTGGGTTTGTTCTTCGTGTCCTTTTCTTTATATCAAAGTTTGTTGATATTTCTTGTTCTGCAAGAGTGACGACTTCCCATAAAGCATCGTCGGCTCTCTATGAGAATATGAAAGATCCGATAACTGCGTTTTCGGAGGAGCCTAACCATGCACCTATTCAGAGAGCAATGCGTACAAACAAAAGCCTATTTAATTGGATGCTGGAACCTGAACAAGCCCAGGAACGACACATTTTTGGTCTTGCTATGAAGGGATCAGCCTCCCTTGTTCCACATAACCTGTTGTTGGAATGTATGTCAATGCCTATAGGTCACCGGACCCATGCTAATTATTTACCCTGCCGCCCCAAGTGTTTGACTGGGGTAGTTTGCCGAAAGGTTCCACAGTTGTTGATGTGGGTGGAGGTATCGGGTCATCTTGTCATATGCTCCTAAAAGCCCATCCCGAACTTCGCTATATCATTCAAGATCTCCCAATGATAGCTGAAGATGGAAAAAAGGTAAGTATATTTAAAATATCAGCGCTTAAGGCCTGTGTATATGTGCTTATGACTTACTTAGCATTGTGCCCTCGAGAACCCGGAAGCGCTTGCTTCTGGACAAATGACATTTCAAGGTACCTAAAAACAATACAAGACGAAACCAGCTCAATACATATGTAACCATAGGTCATGACTTTTTCGCCCCTCAACCTCTCACCAATGCGTCAGTATTTCTCATGAAAAATGTTATACACAACTGGTCCGGTCCGAATGTTTCAAAAATACTCACACATCTTCGAAACGCGGCCCAGTCGAATACTATTCTCCTCATATGCGATATAGTCATGACATATTCTTGCCGAGAGCCGAACCCAGATAGCGTGGAGGACTATACAATTGTTAACGACCCGAGTTTGGTCGCCCCCGACATCTTGTCAACTGGGTTTAATTCTGTCAACGATACGGTGTGGCTACTTGATACGGCGGTGCGTGCTCTCTCTGGGCCCTCACTAGTGGAAAAACTAATAGGAATTGTATTTCAGATGCACCTGCTTGTGAACACTCAGGAACATACTATTGCTCAGTTTAAGAGATTATTGAGTGGGTGCGGTTGGAAAATTGTGAAGATTATTAGGAAAGGAAGTTCCCTCGACAGTGTTCAAGCCATCCCGATTTAAAGCTCACTCGTACGTGTGAACTTAGATATGAATAATACTATGTAGCTATCACAAGGTCTCGGTGCATAGGTAATGGTTCCAGCGGCAAGCGGGCTCAACGCATAATTAGACAAAGGCAGTCACGCTACCTCGATTTTCTAATCTGATTTAGGGACAGTAAATCTGTTCTTCCGCGAGTCGCGACTCATGACGAGGGTTTTTACATTATGCAGATAGATTATATTTTGACAAGATTCCAGGCGTCCGCTTCCTTTTGGTAGAAGAAGCGAGTAGCTGTCGTTGGCAGAGCGCTCTCCTTGAAATTTGTTTAGGCCCGTGAGTTGTTGAGGTCTGTTCAAACTAACCGGGGTTTTTGCGTCAGTTCTTTCGAAGTGTTCGCCATCTGGTGTACGCGACGGCGAAACCCTAACGACATTGGGTGGTGGGACCACTTCCTCGGAGTATGCTCGCATAAAACTGGCCCATCCATCCAACGAACCCGACATTATGAAGGGTGGTCGAGTCCTGGGTTGATTAAGTGTCAGTATTACAAGAAGTCGATACCGGTACTTAGCACATATCTCTGTACTTTTTCTGACCTTCCATTAGCTCTTGGAGATTCTGACTACAAACTCCCCTCCAGTTTTGCAAAAAATTTCCTTTCAAAAGTTCCATCGGCGGAAAGGGGAACAACCTAGACACGCTGTAATCCACGACAATCATACGCTGCCATATATTTCGAGGAAGCCTGGATTATGCCACATCAACCTTGCGCCCCTTCGATCTCAGGAGCCTATCATCATTTTATATATGGACGATCATATATAGATTGTTTCTGTCGGCAGGCGCACCCATATGCCGATCTTCCAGGTGCTATTAGGGGAGCTTTTATGGGGGACGCAGTTGATGGGGATTTGATGCACATTGTTTTTGACCACGAAGTAGAGTTGAAGTGGTATGGACCTGATCATGATGGTAATCGGACTGTTGACCTCATTGGTAATATCCTTGGTCATGGTGGGCGGGATCCGTCTCGGTTTTTACAGGCAAATTTAGATTCTCAACGTCTAGCCATCGATGATGTTGAGGTTACCTCGAGGTACAAGGGGGCGAGCACGATGAAGTTGCTGAGCACTGGGGATTTGTATTTCCGAATAACCCGCAAAGAAAAATTATCGACTGAGAAAATTGAGGTCATGAATTGTAGTATGTGACAGTGACATATGACAACTGAGTCGCGTTGACGCGTATTCACGTGACATTCGCGTTGAACTGGTGTGACGAACGTCACTTCCAATCTATACCACAACCACCATGACTATCAGCTTCGAGCTGCAGGATGAGATTCAATCTCTCCAAGATACCGAAGCTTATGAGATCCCACATGAACATGATCCAGAAACAGAACATCCAGAGCGGCTTTTAGAAGGTGTGGTCTTCAGGTTCGTTTCTTGCAACTGAAAATAACGGCCATGTTTTCAGCTGCCGTTGAGGCCGTAGCAGAGTCAAGTGACGCTATACAGGACCCCGAAGTGTTTGATGTGTACCGAAGCCTTTTGAAGCACTCAAAGCATGTCCCTGGGACCATCATGAGCAAATTACTCGATTCGATCTCGTCCGGCCTACAAATCGAATTAGACGCCACAATGCGAGAGGTTGAACAAGGAGATCAGCAGGGCTATATGGAACATAAACTACCGCTCGAAATGTACGCATTCCTCCTTCATTGGTTCGTAATTGCGGCCGAGAAGGTCAAAGCATCGGACGACGACGAGGGAGCAGCCCCTGCACCAAAAGCACGTCGGGGTCGGGGTGGGAAGGCTGGGGGTAGAGTAAATACACGAACGACAACAAACAAGAAGAATGAAAGCTGGACTTGGGATGTCCAAATTCCGCCCACGCTTGCTTTAATCAGCAAGGTTCTTCGCCTTCAAACGCAGCGAATTTGGACAACTACTGCAGAGAGGGAGGCCTTTATAACGTGCGTTTTTGGCAACCCGAACTTCTACGATGCTTTGACGAAAAATCCCCAGCTGCTTAACTCGACCTGCATATCACATCACTGAAAGTGAGCAATACATGAAAAACGAGAAAATCCGGATGGGTGTCTACAAAGTCATTTGCCTGGCCGTAAAACATCATGGCCACTCCCTTGCCGTTCAAATCACCATCATGCAATCACTACAATTCTATGAGCATTTATCAGAGCCGATGGCAGAGTGCTTGTCGGTTCTGGCTAAGGAATTTGATCACGCTCAGCTCGGTGACGAAATACTTCGTGAGATTGGTGCAAAGGTGTTCAACTCTCAAGACCCTAAAGGACCTCGGGCTTTTGCCAGATTCCTTGTAAAATTTGCGGAACTCGCACCACGATCCATCCTGAAACAACTTAGTCTCCTCCTGGGACAACTGGACTCAGAAGTTGTTATTTCCTTTTTCCTAGTATTGCGATTTGTTGACTATGCTTCGCCTATCTAGTCTTACCCCATGCGTGTCGCAATCGTAGAGGTTATCGGTTACCTCGCAGCAGAACTAGCGTCTCAAGCTCAACTTGACGACGGCTCGGACCGCACACAGATTAATAAGCAAATTAATGGCTTGTTCGATCTTCTTCTGGAGCGTGCCATGGATGTCTCTTCATACGTCCGTACCAAGGTCCTCTCTGTCTTGTCGAAACTATGCGACTTGGGCTTCAAGTTCCCAAAACAACGACTCGCTGTTACCCAAGTCGCCGTTGCTGCATTGGAAGACAAAGCAGCTACGGTCCGGAAGGGCGCAGTTGCCCTTCTAGTGAAGCTTTTGCTGACGCATCCATACGGCAAGACGCACGGTGGGTATTTGGAGTTGGAGATCTGGGAAGGAGAGTACCAAACAATCAAAGCTGAATTGGCCAAGGCGGAGGGCACAGTCGGAAATGCAGTACGGGATAATAACGAGGATGATGAGGATGAGGATGGAGATGAAGAAGAGGAAGATAATGAAGATGTAGATGAGGAAGGTGGAGAAGATGAACAGGATGAAAGTGAACGACCTAAAAAGAAGAAGAAAAGGTTTGAAGGGCAATCTGCTTAAAATGTCCAAAAACTAACGATTGATATGAAGATCTAAGGTCAAAATAGAGGATGAAATGGATGTGGATGAGAACGAAGATGAAGGCGAAGACAAAGGTGATCAGGGTGATGATACTGAAGAAGACGAGCCCAGCATGTCCGTGGATGGAGATGGCAGTCAAGCGACTCCTCGAAAGAAGTCGAAGAAGAAACGTTCAAAACTTGGACCACGAAAATCTCAAATTAATGTCGCTGCTGTCGCCGATGAACAAACTGCACTGGCGGAGTTGGACACCAATCTCATTCTCCGCCTTCGATTACAGAAAAGGTATTATGCCGAGGCGCTGAATTTCATGCGGCAAATAGAGGGTGCCATGGACATAATGGGGCAGCTGCTAGGCTCCACCAGTAAACCTGAAGTATTAGAAGCCATGGAGTTTTTCCGGGTGGCTTATGAGTACCGTTTCGAGAGTGCCAAGGCAAGGCGTTCATAATTTACCGCACATTCTTGTGCTCACAGAACGTTTCAGATTGGAATTAAGAAGATGATACATCTAATTTGGACGAAGGACAACAGTACATCGACCTCCGAAGATGGAAAGGAAATCAAAGGCGTTCGGTCTAGGCTCCTCGAGTGCTATCGAAACCTATACTTCGATCCTATACCTGATCCCGAGATGAGCGCCAAAGACCAGGTCAACAGAATCTCGAAAAACATGATCGAGTATGCCATTCCCCAATTATCGACAATGGAACCTTATTAATGTCGATGGGACAGATTAACTTATGAGGCAACGCTAGCGGAACTAACTAGTTTGGAAGAAATGATGCGAATCTTGATGGACGAAGGTCATGTTCATCAGGATATTATTACTCGGCTATGGGCTGTTTACAGTTAGTTTTGTGTTCATTCTGATCATTTGATACCGCTCAACCATGTATAGAATCTGAGCGAGGGCTGCCAAAGGAGCAGCGTCAAGGGGCGATCAATCTTCTCGGAATGTTGGCGCTAGCCAAACGAAGCGTATTGACCGACCACGTCGACGTTATGCTCAAAGTTGGCTTGGGCCGTCTAGGCCGGGTGAGCTTGATTTACTATCTTTGTTACCAAGCTCATAAAAAAAACCCAGGCTGATTTGACATTGGCACGGTACACTTGCGTCGCACTTCAACGTTTAAACGGAAGCGCGAAGAAAATTAAAGGCAAGTGACACTACCAATAAAACATACTACCACTCATGTGTGATTATCTATAGGCTCTCTTCTCGACAAGACACTACGTATAAAGATGGACGATCCTATATTCCGCAAACTTCAAGCTGCAGTAGAACAGCCTTGTCGGTCGAAAGAATGGTTCGGGCTCGCTGAACAAGCCATCAACACGATCTATGCCCTGGGAGAGCACCCAGACGCTCTATGTAACAACCTCATCAAGAAGTTCACTATCAGAGCTTTCAGTCGTGACCCAAAGCCTAACGGAGAATCCCTGCCTCCGGTCGAGAAGGACCCTGATGCGATGGAAGAAGATAATCCTGGAGACGTTGCGAAGGGATCTGATGATACCACCGCCCCTCCAGAGGCTACGCAAGAAGAGCAAGGAAAGGATGTCGGAGACGCATTTGAACTAAGTCAATTGCTATTCATTGTCGGACATGTCGCTATCAAGCACATCGCTCATCTCGAATTGATCGAACGTGAATGGAAGAGACAAAAAGATGAAAAGCAGACGGGTGAGCATTACCAGAAATTTTATTTATTTGTTTTCTCATCTTCATTATGTTTTTGTGCGCAGCTGAGAAACAAGCTGCCAGCGCGAATGGGAACACAACAGCGAAGGATGCCGAAGAGCTCGACCAAGTCGCTGGAAATGCAGAGGACGAAATTGGTGACCGAATCGCTGGTGTGCGAGAGACTGAGCTCCTATACGGACCCGAGTCTTTGCTAGCTCTCTATGGACCGATGATCGTCCATATATGCGGTAGTCCCCACAAGTTCAAGGTCAGTTCATTTTGCTCCCTCGAGACGGATAAGACCTAACTCAGGTTCGCAGAACCGAACATTACGGGCAGCTGCTACCCTTTCCTTCAGTAAATTCCTTTGTGTCAGCTCACAGTTTTGTGATCAGCACCATCGGCTACTGTTCAAAATCCTTGAAACATCCAAGGACGCAAATATCAGGAGCAATATCGTGATCGCCCTCGGTGATGTCGCTGTTTCGTTCAGCAGTATTATCGACGAGAACAGCAACGAATTATACAAGGGCCTTTCTGATAAAGACTTAGTTGTCAAGAAGAACACGCTCATGGTCTTGACCCATTTGATTCTGAACGGGATGATCAAGGTGAAAGGCCAGTTGGGCGAGATGGCGAAGTGTGTCGAAGATCCTGAGCCCAGAATTGCGGACCTTGCAAAACTGTTCTTTAAAGAACTCTCGACCAAAGAAAATGCTATCTACAACAATCTTCCAGATGGTATGTTATACCTTCTTCTTACCCCGTTACAATTACGTATACATTTCCAGTCATCAGTCACTTATCAACTGGAGACCATGCCGTGGAAGAGGAGATATTCCAAAAAGTGTTGAAGTACATCTTTACTTATATCGAGAAGGTAAGCTACATTCTATATCCCAACCAGGGTTCAAACCCCATGACCGATGTCCCAGGAAAAACAAGCGGAAAACATCGTCGAAAAACTATGTCAACGATTTAGACTTTCTGAAGAGCCTCGGCAGTGGCGAGATATCGCCTATTGCTTATCTTTGCTCCCATTCAAATCCGACCGCTCAATCAAGAAGCTTATCGAGGGTCTCCAGTTCTACCGAGACAAGCTACACGAGCCTGAAGTGTTTGAAAGGTTCTCTGAAATACTCGCTAAGGTGGGTTCTAGGTTTACTATTGTTGACGTATATACAAACCTAATCAATATATGAAGGCTCGAGCGAACAAATCGAAGGACAAGCAACAAGATTCCGATCTTGATGAATTTGAAAAAGTAGGCGAATCAATGATGTTCTCATGCCCAATTGTTAATGTTTGCCATTCGCTCCTAGATACTTGAAGAGCATAGGTTGCAAGGAGAGGAAGACGACGCATTAGAGAAGCGGGTTGGCAAGAAGAAGGCAGCCGCCAAAAAACGCGCTACGCGGAGGAGTGGTAATTCTTGCTTTAATGCTCCCCTAATATGATTTTAACGTTCACCCACAGCACGGTCCAAAACCCAAGCCCCTGTAGAAGAAAATGATTCTGAATGATGACAAAATATGAAGACAATGTAAATTATTTGTTGTGATACTATCTTTGCCTTATGTACACTAGTAGTTTTGTTCTTAATGGATTTAAGGGTAGAAGTGCAGGCATTTCGGCTCTTGACGCGATGTCGAAATATCTGTCCAGTCTCAGATCTTATCCCTGGTCAAATATTCTCAGTAACCGATCTCCAACGAGTTGATGGGTAGCACGAGATATATGAATATCGTCTTCCCAGATCTTTCGAGCTTTTTGAAGTCGACTTTCATCTTCATCTTCGTCACCACTTTCGGGCTCTTCAGAAGAGTTCTCCTCAGATTCCTCTGAATCGCTTGAAAAACCGAAATTCACTGGTTTATCCAAGATATCTGAGATGATTCGGTGGGCAGAAACAACAAACACCGAGGCCTTCGATGCTGTGTTGGAAAATTCTGTCGCCTGGGCGAGGAGCTCAGCATTCCAGGTATCGTACCTTTCCGCGCTTATGTCCATGTCAAGACCTGCAAGTTTGACTTAAAGGAGAAAACGATCTTTAGAGACAGCTTTGCATACCTCCTGGAGAACGCTCCATGGGCGGAATATCTATTAGGAGAAAGGATCTGCCTTTCCACCTTACATATATGTCGTGCATCGCATCAAATAGCTTTTCAACAATGGGCGCCAGTTCATCGGCAACTGTGCAACTGTACGTGTGATGTCAGTGCTAATGCTCATACATCAAGGGGCGATTCAAAAATTCACATACCCACAATCATTGATACCCATCCAGATTACTAGCGATCAGTTAGTTTAGAACGGAAGTATAGGATGAGGGCTCACCGAACAGAGCCGACCCGCCGTTTTCGAGTGCAGCTGCGGTTGGATATTTCTCAAAGAGGCGTTGCATCTGGAATTCAAGATCGTCTTCGACGGTATTACCGGCAACTGCGAAGTTATGGACAACTGGGGGTCCTTCTGGGGAGATGATAGTTTTCTTCAGATAGCCGACCTGAAAACAGGATGAATGAAAACATTTAGATCATCACAAGTTGACAACCTTTAGAGCCCCGTACCCACCCAGTTATTTCTTGTATCGGAACTGTACGAATCACCTCTGAAGCAAGGCAGTCTCATTTAGATGACGAGAAGATAAAAACTAGGCACACACAATACAAAAATATGTCGAAATTTACTCCAGCTCACTGCCACACTCGAGTCAGCCTGGCCACGATCCGAAAATAAGAGTAAGGCAGGATCGGAAGGGCGGGGAGAAGAGTGTGGTGAAGAAGGCCTGGGACGTTTCCCATTATTTTCAGCTTTGGTCTTACTGTTTCTTTCTGGAGAAGTACTGGCTTCTCGTTTTCCAGTAGGTTTTGGCTCCATTGGGGTTTAGAAGCTGGAATTATTCTAAGCGGCGTTCGAACATACACTGGTAATGCACAATGGTGAGCCAGTTACCTATCTTGGGCAGCACGCTCTCAATGGGTCACAATAAACATAGATGGCCCCAGTCTCGACGATAACTTTGAAGTTGCGGCTCTGCTCACTAGTTGGATACGAGTTAGGTTCGGTCGAAGTTGTTGAATGTGGATAAAATGTTTGTCACGTGGACTCTGGACAACTATCGTTCTCCAGAACAGATATAGTCTGAAGTCGTCAACAGGATTCCCAACGAAGATACCCATGTCTACAAAGATAAGCTTCACACAATCGTACCCACAATGTCACATAAACTCAATGGTAGATATTTGTTTTGGATGTTGAGTATGATCACATAAATTGATAAATTACGAGGAATGATGGAAAATATCGAAAGATAAGCGCAGACAGCAGTACTGACGAATTGATACTATAAGTCCAAGATGGATGGGATGGGATGAGACTAACAGAAAAATTCGAGATGAGAGTTTGTAAGGAGCGTGGAGCGGGCCCGGAGCGGAGCAGACCGCGACTTATGAACAATACATAGGACATGGTAAAAGGAGTGTCGGGGGGTGTGCGGTATGCCCCAGGGGTCATATGAAAACTAGACTGCCAGACGAAGAGTTTGAATTCCGGATTTCGAGTTTCGAGCTCGAGCCCGAGTTCGAATTCGTTGGCGTCAGAGTGGGCCTCCGATAGTGGTCGCCTTGCGCGCCGATTAGCTGGAGGCGGTGGTAGGGAGGGAGAGGTGCAGGCCAATGTAATGCAGTGAGGAAAGAGGTATTATAAGTGTTATGGTGTGGCGTTGTGGGTTAGAGATAGAGAAACGTATGTAGTGGAGAATTACACGTGCAAGATGGAGTGAGATGCTGCGGAGATGGAATAGGACGAGGTTAGGGATCAGAATCTGGATCGGCGCAAAACAAGGTATGGGAGGGGCGGGATTTCTTTCTTGAACTTTGGGTTTTATTCCCCTTTGAAGTGCGTACCTCCCTCTCCTCCACGCATAATCGCTTTCATGAATGACATAAATCTCCCCGAGTATTCTGGAGGCGGTACAGGGCTGATTTTATGCTGCAAAAAAAAAAAGAAATCAGAAATCAGCTCAGACGAACTATCACGTGACGGAAAAGAACATACCCGATCGGCTTTGAGTCCCTTCCAGAAGTGTTCAGCTTTCTTAAATGGCCCATATGGCGTCAAGATGTCGATAACGCCGAGGTAGTATATTGTGTCAATATCATCGTTTCCTTCGTCTGTTGCACGCAATCCGCCCTCGTCCTGGTAGAAGATGAAGTGCTGACGATCACTGAATATAGACGGATGTTGTTGTCGATCGCTGCCATCAGGTAGTTGGATCGTATCCAGACGCTTAGGATCAGATGTTCGATATATAGCCCGACGCATCGCCATGGCCTCTGGGGAAGTAGATCCGGTCTTGGTATTGGGGTTGTGGGAATGTGAGTGGGAGGCCTTTTTACGGTGAGGTGTGTGGGCTGGGATGTCCGGCTTTGGGGAGGAAGAAGATAATTTGTAAAGGAATATTATAATGGGGTGAAGACACATACTGAAAACACCTTGAGCGTGTTCCGTCTGACATTATCCCTGTTCCCTCGCTGCATGTTGTGTATCCCGACAAGAAGACTGTAGTCCATGACGTTCACCTCCTTCAGGAACTCTGCATCTCGCCTTAGCTGCTCCGTCAATAGTGCACGCTTCTCCGGCCCAAGTTCTAGTGTCTTTTCCCGGTTTATCCAGTTCAAATCCTTCAGGACAGCTCTCGGGTTCTTTTGTGCCTTCTCTTCCGGATATTCGCGGCCAACGGTGCTCCCTTTAAGGTCATAAGTCTCATGGATGTCACGGTGGGGCGGGAAGATATTGTTCATAATGACAAAGTGGATCTTGCGCCCACGTGGAAGCTTTACTCGATGGAGGCCGTAAAAACGAGAGAGGAGGGTATGTGGGTTTGACTTGACGTGGTCGTAGTATTGTCTGAGAATTCTAAGGAGGAAAGCATGCTCGGAATGGTGAATCGTCTTGATGATGAAACGGTAGTCGCGAGAGAAATAAAAGAACGAGCCGGATTTCCCGGGGGAACCGAGCTCGGAAAGGATGTACTTGGACGTGAGGGAGAGCAGGTAGTCGGCGGGGTCTAGGTGGAAGTGGTCCTCGCGCAGGGAGCGGAAGACCCATGGAGCATAGTCTTTAAATTTGAAGTCATATTTGGCGGAGGGCGTTAGCTCATTACCAACAATATCGAATGAAAATTTATGGCGGGCCGTGAAGTCTTCGTCTGTCAGTGGTCGTTTAATCTTGGCTTGACATCGCGAGACCTGGGATACAACCAATGAAAGAAATTCAGAATTGAAAGAGAAAAGTACATACACCAATCCTGATGCCGGTCAGCATGTTGTACATTAACACATAATTGACATGGTCTTCCCCAATGAGATTGCCCACAAGGACTACGTCTGGCGTCGAGTCCTTCTCAGTCTCCCTCGTGAGCGCTGCCTCAGCCTCTTGCTGCTGCTTTGCACGCTTCGACATACGTTCCCTGCGTATATTCTCGGCATGTATCTGGATGTCGGACTCGAGCTCATCAGGTTCTGGGGCAATGGCCTTCGGGGTGGATCCGGTTGTGTTACGGCGGGTGGGTCGGTGAATCGCAAGCGCCGGTGGTTGGAGGTAACCATCTGCAGACATGTGAGATATCGACTTCGAATGCACAGATGCTGTGGGAGGGGGAGTTGGTGGAGCGTGTGCCATGATCGTCTTCATCGACGCCTTGGTTTCCGTCGATGCTCTGTGCAACCGTGGGACTGGTTCTGGTTCCCCCGCAAAGGAAGTCCCCCGTTCTCCATGGACAGAAAGGTCGTTCTCGATGCTCGCAGGTGGAGAGGGCGGGAGCGCCCCCGTGTGTGTGTGCGAGGTCATGATTCGAGTGATAAAAGCCTCCTGCACTGGTCCGTTTGAGAGTCTCACGGTGTCGTCCGTCACCTTCAGGATATGGATCTCCTGCTCCTGGGAACCTCGCTTAGAGAGCGTGTGCATCGGATTGACAGGGTTCGAGTCTCGAGGGGTACTCAGTGGCTGCACAGATGAAGATGCAGTCAATGGGGCTGTTTGAAACGACGCGGCTGACGACGAGACAGCGCTGTGACTCGACAGACGCTGAGCTCCCATGGATATCGGCGAAGGCGACCTGCGCACCACAGGCGTCGACATATAGACGGCGCTGGCCATATCTTAGGAAAAAAACTGGAGAACGTAGATGGTTGGTAGTAACTGCGCCCAATATCAAAAAACACACTCGTGGATGGAGTGGCTGTGCAACTTGGCCCTTTCAGTAATCAAAGAACAGTAAAATTCAAATAGTTCCGAGTCTTGTTTTCGACTAGTACAAGCGCTCTTGCAAAGGCGCAAACAGTGGGAGATAACTTTGAAGGTGGGGGGAATTCGGAAGATGAAAGTACACGTGAATCTGACTAGATACCGGCAGGTCCCCACCATTCATCCGCAACAGCATTATTTAAAGAACATTAACGACAGCGCCGGCCCAAGGTCCCTATGATGGTCACGAGAGGACGGTAATTGACAGGTTTCTTGACTCGTCCCGGATGCAATCAGCATCGATCCGATGACATGGGTCTCAAGGCCTCTTCAGGGACATCGCAGCCTCCTAAGGATGGATACCAACACGAGTTGATGGAACGTTTAACGTTTAATTACCTCGACTTGGGTTTGTAGCTCAAGGTGCCTTTAGTATGTAAGCTGAAGCTTGAATTACTTCAAGGTTTTCGATCTAGGTCAAGGAGAAGTAAAATAAGATCATCTGATCCATCCCAACCGAAAAAAGGTAGGAAATCAGGTCAAGAAAATCTTTGGCATCAGCCTTTTTACCGTCCCACACATGGTGATCTTGCTTATTCATATGCGCAGTCAAAGAAGGTTAATAGTTGTAATTCTGTCAATGTGTGATGTTGGTTGGGAGGAAACTCAGGGTCCGGTTGTAAGAGCTGATTCGGGCCGGGTATTCATCCGTGTTAGGAAATAAAGCCATCGACTTCGATGCCAGACTATGCCAAGTTTCCCAAAAAAAAACAACTCGGAAAAGGGCCACTCAAAATATCGTAGAACGGTACAATGGACTCATTGAAAACATAGAAATAAAATACAGGTGGTAAACCACACCCCCCCCCCCCCCCAAAAAAAAAAAAAAATGGATTATGCACTGGCATCTGGACTGATTTGTTGTAAGCTGACCCTTCAATTTTGGGAAAGGATAAACACTCACCGGTGACCGCTACCACCAGCCCCAGTGCTCAGTTAGCGTTATTGCAGTAGAAAGAATTGGCCCTATCCTCGTATACTCCAATATCATCATGGTGCTTAGTGAAGTCAAAATGATCTCCTTGACAGGCCGCATTCCTATTCAAACGCCCGTCAACTAGTTTCCACATAAGCACATGGGGACTCGTGAGGCTTACACGAAAAGGTAGCACTTGTGGCCGTCACCTTCGGGGTCAACGCTGCTAACCTCATTTGCGAGAGCGGACCCGAGGTTGATGCACTCGTTGTTGAGATAGCTGATCGTCTCGCAGTGCCCAGTCATGTTGACATCGGTGCACAATGTAAGACGACCTCCAGCAGACTATAATAGGCTCAGCACCACATACAATGGGGTATTAGCGAAAGAATAGCTTACAACAACAGCCGTGGTGGCGGCAATGACAAAAAGGGTGGAGAAGACCTTGGTGAACATGGTGAGACGTTGAAGAAAAGCTGTTGATCTTATCGACTGTTGAAGTGGGGATTGAGGAACTGAGGTCAGTGTCCCAGATTGCAAACTCCTTTATACGCCTCCAGGAAAGCGAGTAACGGCGACCGAAAATAAATCATTTTCTAGGAAAAAAAAGAAACATACCGCCTTAATCCTGCATAATTGAGCAGAGGTACCTCGAGTCCTGTCATCGGAGTGGAATCATCGACACCTGACTCGTCAAGATCTGTAGGTTCCGTTTTTCTAGGAACCAAGAGAATGTATCGGTTGTGATTTCATCCTCAGAGAAATAGGCATTACGGCGACACGACGCCATTTCTCGGATCACCGCCACGATCTGGAAAATGTACAGACATTCAATGGCAGGAGCTGATATCTTATCTCAAACTTTTCCCCAAATAATTGGTGTTAGTTCGGGGATCGACGTTATGCTGAAAAGGATTTATGATGGTCGGGGTTCAAGCTATTCTTTTGAAATGCCTCTTACAGAACTTTACCAGACACCACCAACATCCACTATTTAACCTGTTGCCCATATTGCCTACAAATGCCAGGTTTGAATAGAATTGAGTCTGCTTAATATTCTTTAGGTGAGCCAAGGTTAAAAACGAATTCGAGAAAAGAGCTTGGAAATTCCGGAGGTATTGTTAATTTGTGGCACGAAGATTTGGCACCTGACTCTTACCAACAAATAGCATTATTCTCCCCCAAGGGTTTCAGAAGATATGTCCACCATTAATGCCGCCATAGCTGCATCGAAATGTAGGGTCAAGCGCGGGTCAGGCGGTAAAAAACGCATACCACCACCATCTAGCATTCCCATTCGTCGTAACGATAAATGAAGCTGACATACGAGAAAACAATTTCGTAAGAATATATGTCCAAAAAATGGACGCCAGAGGCCGGTGTGTATGTCTTCGAGGATGCCCACCCAATCTGGAATGACAATCCGAGTCAGCTGACACTCCCCCGCACAAAAATCAATTCAATAACCCGTACCTTGCCCACAGAACTGATCACCAAATGACAGCCCTTACGAAACGTGTCGCGCGCTCTGGCACCCCATCACACAACGGCAAGGCCGGCATTAAAAAATACACACGAAAGTTAAACAAGTGGATCACGGCTGTGTCAAAGTGAACTCGGCATGTTCGTCGGGCTATGTATGTTTGTATAGAATTTTTTTGACTGTTCCGCCTCTCTTCGGTTCCACCGACGGAGTGTCATTGGCGGGATTGAGGCGGATCATAAGTTAGGGGCCTGAGGTTACTGGAGATGGTAGGCGAGATTGGGGAATTGTAGATCTTGATTTTTGTGGCTAAAGATCCATTGATGTGGACCGCGGGGAAAGGAAAAAAGGTATTGAGGTCATGAAGGATGCACGAGCGTTGGACATTCCTCAATTGTAGAACACAAACTGGAGGTCTTGAGTTATATTAGTGATGTAAAGTATAAACAAGGTAAATACAATCTCACAACTTACAACACATTAGCTGCCGTCCATCACCAATTAACAAGGTGAGGGCACGAACACCACTTTATCGAAAACGTCGGCACCGAAATTTAAGACCGTCGAAAAGATTATTTTACTTGAACGTAGATTCACCCTGTATCTCGGATATAACTTAACCCACGGCAGAATCGTTAAATTCGCCATAGTTGGTATGTTGTTCCCAGGTGTATGCAGCAAAGGCATAGAATACGAGCGCTTTCTGTCAAATGGTAGTTCTAGTCCGAATACCTCGTGCCTTGACCCGGTTGAAGCCTGAGGTTATCATGATGAATAGTGTAAGTGCCGACCCGACCCCGGAGTCAGGCGACCGCCTCGCCATAGATATATTTGATTCTCTGATGATTATCATTCCTGGCGCCTAAGGAGTTCATTGAGTGTGTGTTGATAGTCCGTGAAAGGTCTGTCACTGATGGAGTATACTGCCTAAAGCCGATATTGATCAGATAAACGCCTGGAGGTCTCGAGATAATCTAATATTAACGTTCTTCTTTTCGACGTGCCAGCCTACACGAGGCCTTCGTCAGCCAAAGGCCTCGATGAAAGGTCGTTTGAACACTGTTTCCTTTTCCCCGGCCACACTCAATTCAGTGGTAGTCTGACTAGAAATGGACTCCGCAATACCCAATGGTAATTCGGACCTCCCAAAGAGAGATGATCTGCACTATCTTGAGCCCATGACATTCCAGGTGAGAGAGAATACGAAAAGAATGGGATGACTGACTGTTGTAGGTTGAAGATTCACTATTTAAAGTGCCACAATACCACTTTGTCCGAGAATCTGAGGTGTTCAGAGATATGCTTTTGTTGCCTCAACCTCTCGAAGGTGAAAGAGAAGGGTCGAGTGATTCGAAGCCACTATTTTTGGAAGGAGTTAGCAAAATAGACTTTCAAAGATTGTTGAAGGTGATGTATCCACTGTATGGAGTTGCTTAATGTCAAGTTTATTGGAAAATGCTAATACTGAGACGTAGTGTCATTGGTACGCCGCCGGGTCACTCAAAAGACGAATGGATTTCGGTTTTGAAGCTCTCAGCGATGTGGAGACTTATTGGAATAAGAAAATTTGCCATTGATCAGCTTACTAGGATGGAACTAGACCCGATTGAAAAAACCATGCTAGCAAAGGAATTTAAGATACCACAATGGTTACAGTCCGCCTATCAAGAGCTGGCAACGAGGCAAGCGATGTTGACTGATGAAGAAGCACGGAAGATTGGATATCCGACTGCGATTCGAGTGTGGCATGTACGGGAGGAATATTGGAGGCGCTCGAAGTCAGGATATGGCTTCGATGTTGGCAATCTCGAGGGCGTTTTTGCAGAGGAACTGAAAGAAGCAAGAGCAGTACATGCTGAATATACTTAGTAAATGCTCTAAAACAGGCCAGCTTCGAGTGTTGATTTGAAAGAGCTTTCTTCACAAAAGTCGGGGTAGTTGGTCGTTGATGTGGTTTAGTAATTTAGTCGAGGTTGTGGTCCCATGACTTCCTAAACAGTTGAATCAGTCCTTGGAAGGCATATTAGATTATGTAGTAATTACCATCGATACATTCCACGCGTAGGTCTACGATAATGATTGGTACCCTTTTAAAGAAAATATTTGCAGGTTTTTCGTCCAGCTCGTCCGTGACTGCTTGCTAATCACTATTTATATGCGCCGACCATTCGATCACGCTTCGTATTTCGGCAGTTTTTATGTATAAGTTCGAGAGTCCAAATGCGGAGAAATTGAAAGAAGGAAGGGCAACGTATGCCGAGTACGCTTAGTGAATGTTTTTAGAATAATATTATTCAAATGTTAGTGCTGGTTCGCAAGGGTTGCCATTGATCAATGGTCTCATGAGACCTAAAGTCTGTGAAATCAGATCTTATTGATTGAGAAAGATAGTTCGATTACCATCGATAAACGCCATGTGTAAGTCCACGAGGACAAGTGGCGTCCTGTTAAATAGTGGGCCCATAGTTTATGGGTCCGCCTCGTCTGCGATTGCTTGCCAACCACTGCAGAGTGAGTGTCAAGTATTCCATAAGTGTCTTATTAAACATATTCGTTCACAACAAAATACGGGATGCTATCCATTCCTTTCTCACCCCCACACCCCCCGGATCTTGCAATCCAGGAAGTGTCAGAATTTCCCAGTCCGGCCGTTTCTAGGCCCCCAACACCACTCAGTAGAGAATACACTATCCAAAAAGTTTCAGATGTTTCGCATCGTGCGGTTCAAAGAGATGAAACCTACTACTTTGAGACAATTAGCTTTTTGGCAAGTCTTGTGTCCAAGGAAATATCACAGGGGTATACTAATCAGGTATGGATGAACTAGGTTGAAGATTGTCTATTCAATGTACCAAAATATCACTTCGTGAAAAGCTCTGATAATTTCATGAAAGAATACGACCTGGAAGGTACGGGCGGCCAAGTGCCGTTGACATTGGATGGTATTTCGAAAGTCGACTTTCAAAGGTTTTTGAAAGTGATATACCCATTGTAAGCGCTATTTGAACCACAGGTTGATGGGATAATATATGAAATTTGCTAACCGTAGGGATTTTATGCCTTCGATGGACAAACCTGCTGAGGAGTGGGTCTCTGTATTGAAACTTTCAACCAGATGGCATTTTGACGTTCTCCGTAAACTCGCACTGAGTCAACTAACGAGTGTGGTGATGAACCCTGTCGAAAGAGTGGTGCTGGCAAAGCAATTCAACATGTGGCAGTGGTTGCGGTCCGGGTACGAATCTTTGGTCACGCGCCCTGAGATGATATCCCTTGAAGAAGCTGAGAGGATAGGGTATTCCACGGTGCACGCTTTATATAGAACGCGAGAGGAGCGCTCTAGAGGTTCAACTTGTTCATGTTGCTTTCCCCGTCTAGATCTAGAGGGTATTTTCGCAGAGGAGAAATGGGCCATGGAAGCTGCAGAAGCCGCATACAACGGTGCAGAATTGGAATCTCTAGAACCCCCCTCGAGAATGGGAATAGTAGAAAGTGGTGGTGGTGGTGGAGGCAAGAAAAAGAAGAAAGGAAGGAAATAGAGATGAGTCGATATTCTGTCAGCGGCTGCTCGTTCGTTAGTAGTAAATTTCGTTGTAAGTAAATAACCAATTATTTTCGTAACAAGATATCTCCGACAATATTTCAAAGTCCGTGTTCCCACACACAGACCTTGTGAAGAAAAATATTGAGTCAGCTGCCAGTTTCTGACACCCTTCCAACTCCATCGACCTTTCTCATAGCTTACCCATATTCCACCCTCTAATTCACTTCAAGGTTCAAGAAATACACTATGGACGTTGATATGAAGAACAAGGATGATAACGAGGAGAAGGGAATCATTGTACCAGTGAGCAGCGGCAGAGAACGAGACCGAGACCGTGAAAGGGATAGGGATCGTGACTATGACCGTGATAAGGATAGGGACAGGGACCGCGACCACGACCGCGACAAGGACAACCGGAGGGATCGCGAAAAAGACAGAGACCACCGGTCTGACAGGCGTGACTCTGGTGCGATTATTACACCCCATGTTTCATCATAAAAACTGAAATTATGTTTGACAGGACGTCCCAGGAGGGGAGGAGGTGACCACTGGGAACCTGATAGGCGTAACGGTGGTGATGTGAGCGATTTTCGTTGCTCCTCTTTTTTTTGTTCAAAACCCATCTCTTTATCTAGCGTCGCAAGCGCTCACGTACCCGGAGCCGTTCTCGTTCCAGACGCCGGTCTGCCTCGCCCCGCCGTGCACGCCGTCGTTCCAGGTCTCGAACTCGTTCACGGACTCGCTCGCGAACCCGGTCAAGGAGCCGCGATCGAAAGACCGTGGATACCTTTGCGCGGTCGCTTGGAGGACCCATGAACGCAGAACACGAAGAAGCCGTCGAATTTGCCAAGATTAGCAAGAGAGAAAACAGGGTCTACGTCGGAAACCTCAGTTACGACGTCAAGTACAGGGACCTAATGGAATTCATGAGGGGAGGTGGGTGGGGGAATCTCAGATTAGTTTTTTGTGTTATCTTCAGAAGGGGGCGGCAAAGGCGTGCTGGACGATGTGGAGTTTTCTTTCCAAAGTGCGCGCACACAGGCGGTGTTCCAATAACCTGGAGCTTGAGCTTGTGACAAGGAAGAGCGTGTTGTTTTTAGTTTTTTTGATTGTTGGAATGGCTGAGTTGTTGAGAGGATATTGATGGAAGTTTTTTTTGGGGTTGGCAGCTGGTGAGGTCCTATTCGCCGAAGTACTCGTCACGCCCACAGGAGTGTCCAAAGGATGTGGGTATGTACATTTCATTTATCCATGATCATGCATATACTCATGATCTACTTAGCATTGTCGAATTCGCTTCACAAGAAGATTCTCAACGCGCAATTCGCGAGCTTTCGGAGCAACCGCTTCTCGGACGGCCCGTTTTCATCAGAGAAGTGAGCTTCTACACTTCCTTATTACTTCACATTGGTTAACAGTATCCAGGACCGGGAAAACGAGGCTCGCTTCGGCGCGACTCCTGTCCCTGGAAAAATAGGTATGGCGATGGCTGGTCAGGGTTTACACGCTGCACCCCCTCCTCGTCCTCCGTCGCACAATTACTTCGGGACACAATCAAACCCTGGGAACCAACTATATGTTGGTAACGTAAGTAATATATCGTGATCGTCCCAATTGGCACTTACCCGGTCTTTAGCTACCTTATCAAGCCGGCTGGCAAGATCTCAAGGACTTATTCCGAACTGCTGGTAATATCATCAGGGCAGATATTAATATAGGTGCAGATGGTCGGCCCAAGGGTTCGGGCACAGTTGTCTTTGAAACTCCTAAGGATGCCCAGCAAGCGATCAGTGAGTATTTTTGTAAGCGCAGTATCCACCTTATTGATACCTTTCGTTCCATTCAGGCATGTATCATGGCTTTGACTGGTATGGCCGTACCCTCGAGGTTCGGGAGGTAAGTGTTTTCTCCAGGGCTTTCGCCAATATCTTCAATTATACTTCAGGATCGTTACGCTGGGCTCTCAGGCTCTGGGGGTTTCCGCGGCGGCTTCCGTGGTGCTCCTCGCGGTATGGGAGGCCGCGGCCTACGGGGTGGGTTCAGAGGTGGCTTCCGTGGTGGCTATGGAGGACAGGCGGGTACAGGTCGTGATTTCTCTAATCAGGATCTTTACGCCGATTATTCCGGCCCTGACCAACAGGCTGCTCACGGTGGTAGCGGTTTGAGGATGGATGGCTACAGTGGTGGTGGTGGAGGCCATGGGTTCGGCGGTGCTGCGGCTGGAGGATACCCGTCTGGCCCTGCATACGCTGAAGCGGAGCCTAGCCAGCAGATCATGGTTCGCAATGTACGTTTACTATCTACTTCAGCACAAGTGTCCATTGTTGACTTGAATATTAGCTTCCGTGGTCCACTGCCAACGAGGACCTCGTCGAATTGTTCGAGACAACCGGCCAAGTCGAACTGGCGGAGATCCTTTTCGATGGGACTCGCTCTAAGGGCTGTGGTGTCGTTCAGTTTGCTCAAATTGGAGAGGCAGAAACAGCTATCGGTGAGCAAAACATGTGATATTATAAACGTATTCTGACTCGTTTCCTTGACAGCAAAATTCCAACAGTATATGTATGGTGGTCGACCATTGGGTGTGTATCAATACTCTAAGATTATTCTATGGTGACTGATCCCTTATCGCAGACGTCCGCTTCAACGATCGCTGGCACACCTTTACCCCGACTGCCGCCAAGGGTGGTCAGGTCGGGCCCATCCAAGCCGACCCAATCTAAACATTCTTGCTGACCAAAATAGTCTGTTAACCACTATGTATACTTTTATTCTTTTGATATTTCTCTTGGCGTCATGAGCAGTGAATTCTATCTTGACCGTTTGTCTTAACATGAATTATGCATGCTATATAATCGTTCTTTTTTTGGTCCTCCTTAGGAAGTCACTTCATTCTTCGAACATGGGTGACTGAGGCAAGGTAAACTCGTAGACGGAAGAGGAAAGCCTTCGTCACCAGTGCGACCATCCAGATATTGATACGGCAGTTCAAATGTTTTTGATTAATGCGGTTTCTGATCCGCCTGCATCGATATCAAAACCTTTTAGGCGTCAATATATCGTACATATGTCGATCGATATTGGGCGGCTCCCTGCCAGCATCTTCTGCTCCCATCCATCCAAGAAACAACTAATGTTTCAATGCAGGTTCTGAACTGCCCTTCCGTGCTGCGTTATTCAAATCCTGGAGAGTGTCGTAGCCAAGTACTTTCGCAGTGCACTCTAATAATTCCTGACAATCGCCCTTTGGCCTGTCGAGCTCTACATAATTATTCAGTGCCATTTAAAGAATCTTAGGTTCCTTTTTTACCTTGCAAATAGACATGTCCCCGTGGTGGATATTTCATTGCTTCAAATTCTTTATGAGTATTCTTGAAGTTTTCTTCAACATACTTTGGCGCTTGTTCTATAGCTTCATCAAAAGTATGACCTGCGTCTTCCAGGGCCTCGATGGCCACGCTTTCGAGTGCTTCGCACTTAGTAAACACTACCACAACAGGGACTGTCAAATAATCAAGTGAATATCTATATATCTTCCGCTATGATCATACCGTTGTCCGTGCCTAATACACTGAAGAATTGCTTTTCTGTGTAACTGATGGGGCGCATGTCGTCCATTGCAATACAATACCTTCCGGATTGCATACTCCGCGTCCAATTTTGTGAGCAAAACCATATTACGCACCAGATAACATCAATTATATCGGCTAACTCTTTCGTCTTTGCGCGTTTAGTTAAAAAATCTCTTACTTTCCTAAACTCGTCCATACTACCAGCTTCAAACCCGCGCGAATCATGATAAATGAATGGGGGGCCACCCGAAAACACCATATCATCTTCGATGTCATGTTCCCCACGCTATATCATCGAGAGTCAATCTAGTACGAGTTAAGATAGAAAGCCACCTTGCCAATATTGTGGGCTCTATGAGGGCCATGTCCCGCTGAACCAGTCATCAGCGGATATAAACTTTGGATTAATTTACCGAGTTACCGGTTCTCCTTTGCTGTTGTGTATGATAGGGTCGCCACCCATAGGGTGGATTTTCTTGAGGATAGTCGTTTTTCCAACATTGGATCTTCCAATGATAAGAATTCGGAAGCGTTTTCCCACTTCAAATATGGGCCCTGGATTTACTACCTGCACATCAGGGACTTGATTATCAGGGGGAGGCGTGGAGATCCAAGGTTCGTCCTCTATGGGTACTAGTGATTTATGAATCTTGTATAGACTGATAAAGTCGGGATGACGCCTAATTTGCGTCTCCTCGGTAAAGGAAGCTATCAGCAGAATGATTTTCTTCATCGTCGCATCTGTTCCGCTCTTGATACAGCAACCCACCCTCCTAGTGTATCTGTCGGTTTGGATCTGAAGACGGTTTCGATCAGCACCCCGGTGGATTTTGAGTGCCATCTTGATGAAGCGACGTGTGACAGGGACTGCTTTCCTGATACGGTCCCGACGATGATGTCCAGGTCCTATAACGATACTTACTTTGCCTTCACCTCCGCGTGGCTGCTTTGCAAGTCGGTTTTCAATCCAGAATAAATTCCGCAAGACAAGCACAAGATCGAGGGCGTAGAGAATCTGTTGTGACTCGAAGCACCTGCGGGGAGACAATGTATTCAATGCTTTGAGCATTGGTATACATTGCACACTGAGATTTGTTGAGTCAAACAATCAACCTAACACATGAAATGTGGCCTCAACTGTATGTGACCCGAGTTAGGCCCTTCTGGGTTCAAAACAGGATTCAACCTTTCTTTGAATTCAGGGGAATACAGAAACTGTGGGAGATTCGATCAGAAGATAGAACAAGAAGAATGGATGTGACCTTACATTTTGGCCATCGTCAAAATTCCAGACTTTCACGATCTCATTGTGAACTATTTCTTGTTCCCTCCAATAGTCTGTGGGGTCACGTCAGACACTGAGGGGAGTTTTTTATATAGTAAGTATTAAGTACTTTCTACTCCCAACCTACAAAACCTTGAGCAACGACAACGATGTTAGTTTCATAGTAGATCTTACTTAACACATATACGGATTTTGACACTCGCGCTAATTTTTTGGGAAATTCCCAAGACAATCGCCGCTTCTAGGATATGCTGTACCACGATTTTCAAGGTCAGCTCAATCAGTTCACAGAGGGTTGCCCGATATTGGTCATATACTACGAATAGTTCATGAGTACATATAATCAGTGTTCTATGGAAAATAACATACCTGAGACGAAAAGATGTGATATGGCTTTGCCCATGCGACCTTCAAAAGGAAATATATGTTCTGAGATAAACCGAGACTTCGCATAGCCCCATGTCACATCAAACGTTGGTTTCGCCTGCCCAGCTTGTATCATAGAATATCTTTCCATATCCACAAGCCTGTCAAACTTTGTAAATATTACGATGAAATTAGGAATTAGGCCTAGGTATAGTTGGTTCAGAAAATTAAACGAGAAAGCCTCAGCCGGCCTACCTTCCTTTTTCATCCTATCGAGGAACTTTTCAAGGCCAGGTTCCATTAAGGGAACACATGTGATAGGGATTTCAACAAACACCCTGGAAAGAGAAAAGTTTATATTTTAAAACCTCAGAATTTCAGAAAATAAGACAATATACCAAATAGCATGAAGCCTCTCCTTGACATCAGGCAGCTGACTGCGGTGTTTGATAAAGTTTTGAATTATTTGAATGGCGTTATCACTATCAGGTTCAATGTACGGAGCATAATGGAGGAGGAGATACGGGTTGCCCTCAGGTTGGATCTCGCAATCGATACTGGGCCGCTCGTGATCATGAGACCCGATCTATGACAAATGACAATAAGCAGATATAAATTGATAGCTTCACGGCAACCACACCACGTAAGTGGTCCCAAATACTTCATTGATCAATGCGGATATGCCGGCCCCAGGCTATACGCGAAGTAGATAATGTAAGGCTTAGTATGTTTATATACAGGTTTGCATCACCTTGCCAATCACTAGAATTCGGAACCTGAAGGTTGAACATTCAAAGTTAGCACCGCGGTATCGGCTAAAGGGTACCCACTGCGGACAAGTCCCCAGGATATGATCTGTAATTGGAAGCCATGTGTCTTTGGTGGATTGCGCTTCACACGCCGTTGTGATGTTGTCGCCAGCCATAGAGGGTTGGCTGAGAGGTCGCCCCACCTCGTTTAAACCATCCTTGTATTCAAACTCTACAACTAGTTCTAGTTTCCCGAACGATTGTTGCCAGGCTGTGAACACACGTTTAGACTACCTCACATAATGAAAAGAAAAGCAAACCTCGCTTCTCTCCAATATCCCGCTTGTGTGAACTCAACAAGTCCATTCCTTTCACGTTTATGGTCTTGCTAACTCCAAAGTAAGGATAATTTATCTGTAGGACTAATTGGGAGGGTGGCAGATTTCTGTAGTAGGTAGCCAAAGTTATGAATAATAAGAGGTAGCAAGTGCCATTCTACCTAAACACGGTGAATTTCGCTTCAGGACATTCCGGTAATTTTCTTTTTTGTTGTAGGACCAAACTTCCGACCACAAGTACTTTCACTTCAGCCCATTTTAATGGCGTATTGGTTTTCAAGATTATGTCTGTAATGAGATAAGTGAGGGATGTACTATAAAAGAAACAACTGGGTTGGTACTTACCCATTACTCTAAGTCTTGCGCGGCCACTAGGAACTGCAACGTCTGGAAGAGGCATAGAGAAGATATGTGACCATTCACCACATGAAGAGTTTCTGGGGCCCCTTCAGATCACCACGAGGCATCACCTGAGATACCCGTCAAAAATAGGTTTCGGGGAGTTCCATCAGCGAGGCCTGACGATCAGTGCAGGTGACAGCGTGCATGTCGTATTGGCGTTTCCATAACACGTCAAAGATGTTTGAACCTAAAACTGTAGAAAAACACTAGAAGCCTCGCATCCTCCCTAGAAGATCAGGCAGTACGCAATAGATCACATCCTCAGCTTATGTCCAATCACAATCCAGCAGAAATTCGCGTTGTGCATGAAGAAAACGGTGGTGGGGCGTCCGAGGCACATAATACTGTTACAATAAATTATCCTCAATTGACGCATTTGCATAGACTGGGTGGAAGCCATGGCAGGTCAACGAGCCCTATAAGACAGAGGTACTCGAGGGCGAGCCACTTATGAATAAATGGGCCCAAGCAATGAAAGAGTCCGACACTGGAATGTGTCAAGGTTGGAAGGACCAAATCGATACCCTGATTATCTTTGTAAGTTCCTCTGCTACCGAAGTTCACTGGTACGTACTTGATACATTTTAGGCTGGTCTTTTCTCTGCAACGGTTACAGCATTCACGGTCGAGTCTTATCAATGGCTTGATGAAACTCCAGCGAACATGCTCGCTCGGCTGCAACTCCGGGATCGGCTCTTGAACTTGAATGCCACGACTTCTCACGACCAGTTAAACAACTTGGCACCCACTGCGTTCAAGGTCAGCGCCTCTTCCGTAGCGATCAACGTGTTATGGTTTGCAAGCTTAACGCTCACACTGGCCGTCGTGGTTATTAGCTTCCTCTGCAAGCAATGGATCCACGAATATCAAAGATATGACAATTATACCACAAAAAATGTTGTTCTCATCAACGGGTTGCGTTACCGAGGTTTACAAGCATGGCGTGTTCCAGAGATTATTGCAACACTCCCCATCCTACTTCAAGCAGCTTTGATGCTGTTCCTTATTGGCCTTCTTGTCTTGCTAGGACCTCTTCAAACGGTTGTTGTATCGGTTGTTGGTATCATAGTGGGATTGACGTTCCTATTCCTTGTCGCGACAACATTGCTTCCAACTGTCCAATACATTTATCCCCTATTTAAAACACAGTGTCCTTACAAATCCTCCCAATCTTGGACATTCTTCTTTCTATGGATGCCCACCTTCAAGTTCTGGAGATTCGAATCCAGCATGCCTAGGACCTGGGCGTTGCTCGATCAGTGGGAGGTAACCAGTATATGTGATGGTATGGGCCACACTCTGTCGAGGGTTTACGAATTGGCCTCCAACAATGCCGAGACTTTCCGGAGTATTTACAGCTTTCTCGCAGACACGAGTAGAAGTCCCTCAATCAGGTCGGACTTTGTTTTATTGTCGGACTTCATCGATGGGCTGGATACCCCACGGAGGGATGCCATTGTCGATGCTGTGGGGGCGCAGACTGTTCCCGTCATAGACTCTTCCTCGTTTCAGCGCCTCCAACAACTCAAGATCAACTTAAACATCACACGCTGTGATCAACTGCCTCCCCCGCCGGCCCCCCAGCGAAATTTTGACTCAATTCGTATGGGTGGCTGGCATGCGTACCATCTACAGGCCCAGAGAATGCTTACGCAGTTTCTAATCATTAGCGATTCCCATCTCTCTGATCAAGCAATATTCAATCGGTATCTAGAGCATTGGTCTCGGTGCAGTGATAATGGGGTGGCTGACATGATTGGGTTGGCACAGTGGAAAATCGGTGACATTGGAATGCATCACAAGTGGAATTGTGGTTCGTCAAACCCCATTTTTCTAATCTTATTCATTTTACCTTACGCCCAATTCTAGATATCGCCTCGCACCTTGTTAACATTTATTCACAGTTTTTGAAGAGCAACCAAACACCAAACACCACTTCCGTTTTCCCCAGTTCCCTCTTCTCTGTATTGCCAGGCATGACAAAGTTCTATCGGGACAACCATTTTGATCCTTCGCCATTCACATTGCTCAAGGACATACAAAATTGGATTGATCGTGATAAAACCAGTTCCAGATCAGCAACGATTGAAGCCGTTCTACGTCATCTCGTCCACCAGACGGGCCTCTTTGACACAGCACGCAATACAACGACCGAGGAAAAGGGATATCTCAGATCATTTGCAGAGTTCTTTGTAGGCCTTGCAGAGAGCAATGAGGAACTACAGTATTTTTTTAAATATGAGGAACAATGGGAGGGACAATACATTCGAGAAAGCTTGAGAATTCTCCAAAATTACCTTGCACCGCTGGGACCCTCTTCTCCATAGTTCTTTTGACTTGTTCCACAAATACATACTGCGGACTCGTCCAGGAAACACTGACCATCCATTCACCCTTTACGACAGACGAATATTTCTATGCTCCCGTGGTGGGTGGGCGAACACCCCCGGAGATTTACTGACAGCATGGAGCCGCTCATATGAATCACATATATATAACTTTGGGACTCTCAGTATTTATTGTAACATCCCAAGTGGTATAATATACAAGTATAAAGCCCTCGACTAAATTCAGTGTTTTTCAGTCCGTCTAAGTATGAGCAAAGTAACGAAAAAAAAAAACCAGCAACCGGAAGAAAAAATTAAACCCGGACTTGGGGGAGGGGGGGCTTGAGCTAATGGCGCGCACATCGTGTATCTCAGCGCCTACCAATTCCCCTTCTACCCTCCCACCAACACTCCTATACTCATAACTGACTCTTCGTACCCTCGTTTACACCTGCGCTAACACTGACCTCCTTGACCAACTCCAACATATGGTCCACAATCTCTTGTGGTGTCGTTACATGCCAGCTCGCCAGCGTCCTCTTACTACTATGCCCCACCGCCGTCGTGAACACTGCCTCGGGCCTAATCCGCAACTCCACAGGCTGTGCACCCTCTCCATCGATGAGCGTCACGGATAGTGGGGCCTCCATGCGCACGGCACCCGCACCGGCCCCACCTGGAGTTGCTGTTCCAGAGGGGAAGAGCAGGAGCGCCCGGAACATATCTTCGTCGGTTTTGTCATCGCCAGCGCAGAAGATGAATTCGGCATCTGGGTTTTGGTAGAGGATTCGTTTGACGATCTCGCCCTGTGGGTGAATGGGGTGGTGGGTGTTAGTGTGTGAAGGGGATAAGGGAGGGGGGATGTACCTTGTTCACGGCGATCGGCCGTACTTCAAGGTTTTTCTTGCCAACAAGGACTGTACCGGTCGATCCACGTCAGTCTCTATTCTACGATAACCAAAGATCTCGAGGAAAACCTACCCTCGATCGGTCTCTTATGCGCCAAGTTGTTTTCAAGAAGATCTTGACACTGCCTACACTGGAACTGCCTAAAATAAAAAATCAGCACCCGTTCCCAAAAGGCACCGAAGGAAAAGCACGAGGCGACATACCCCCACTCAGGATCGCTCCCGCGATAATGCCACGTAATCGAGCTCTTCTTCGTCTCAATATGACTACCCGTCGTCCTCTAAGCCACAAATCAACGCCCTCCCCACATAAAGCAGCTCGAAAAAACCCACCTCAGTATAATACCTAAAAATCTCCCCTACCTCCCCCATCCACTCCATATCCAAACTCTCCGTGAAATTCGTCCACTCTGTACTCCCTCGCTCGCGTACGAACCCACCATGCTCCGCGCTGAACCCGACGCCCTCGAGGTGCCCGAGGTGCTGTTCGAGGAACGCCTGGTCCCGCCCTGAGATGATGTACACGAGGTTCTGCGGGTCTTTCGAGAGCAGCTCGAGCGCTTCAAGCGTTTGTGCTGTCGGGACGGCCATCGATGGAGTCTTCACGATTGGCGCGAGGGTTCCCTATAAGGGGGACAGCGTCAGTAGCCGATAATTAGGAGAAGAGAAAAAGCGTACATCGTAATCGAATAGGAACAGCCGCTTCCCAGCAGACTTGTAACACCGCTGCAAGTCCTCTTTGGGTATATACGGCGTCTGTCTTGCCTGTCCCTGGCCATCTACCGCCCCAAGAAGCATTTTCACAAGTACCGCCGCCCACGTATGCGATGTATGTGTCGTCACCACCTTATACAACCTCTCATGCCGCGCAGCTTTGTCCGCGGGTGCCATGAGCAGGCCAGTGTTGATCGCGGCGGCGACGTCGCCAAGGTTCCACGGGTTTACGAGCAGCGCGTCGTCCATATTCTTGCTGATTCCCATGAACTCGCTCAGCACGAGTGGGGAGTGGTGCGTCTGCCCTTGCGCGATCACAAATTCCATGCTAGTGGTATTCATACCGTCCCGGAGGGGTGTGATCACCGCGAGGTCTGCTACGCTCAGGAGTGCGTAGAATTCGTCTTTCTTGAGTGATTGGTGGCTGTGGGTGAGGTTAGTATTTGAGGATCTGAGAGATAAGTTGAGAAGGGCTCACTAGTGATGAACGGGGATGAAGTCGAGGCTACCATACTCGCCATTTATATGCGCGACGAGCTCGCTGACGGCGCGTTCCAGTTTTGGAGAGTCGGTGAGGGCAGGAGAGGTGACCTGGATCATGACGACATTCCCGACCCACTCGGGATAGTCCTGGAGAAGCTTCTCGAAAGCTCGGAGCTGCATATATGCGCCTTAGTAGGCTGGGCACAGATAAGAAACATGAGATATACCTTTTGCAGAACACCTTTTACGACATCCAGTTTGTCACGCCCCACAATGATTTTTTTGCCCTCATAAAGTGTGCGGAGCGCTTCCAATTTGGGTTGGATCCCGGGGCGGAGAATGTCCCGACTGACGCGCTCAGCGTCAACGCCAACAGGGCAGTGCATCACGGCAGTAACGTGGCCCTCGACGTCAATTCCCCTTGAAGTCGTCTCGTATCCACACACACGGACACATGTGGATGTAAAATGACGGGAGTACGAGTACGTCTAGGCGCATACGTCAGTCTAGAGCGGATATTGAGACTCCACATATGAGCATACCTGGAAACAGATAAGGTTCGCCCCAAGCATCCCGTCCAGGATTTCCTTTCTGCGGGGCAGACAGCGGAAGATTTCGGAACTGGGGAATGGAGTATGCACGAAGAGACCGAGGACTGCGTCAGGGATGGTTTCGCGGACGAGGCGCGGGACGAGTAGTAGGTGGTAGTCGTGCACCCAGATGAGATCACCAGGACGGTACACTTCTGCGATCTTGCGCGCAAATGCAGCGTTGGCTGCCTCATAGTAAGGGTAGTTCCAGTCTGCAGATGCGTATTCCGTCGCGACGTCTTGCCAGAGGAGATAGTGAAATAGAGGCCATAGCGCTAAATGTGGAGTGATCAGTAATGGTGTATTGTCCCCGATCCTTGTGAACTCTCCCCGATTACGATGACACTATTCTGGGGTGATACACAGGGGTAGTCTGACTCACTTTGTTTGCAGTACCCATCATAGTGCCCATGCGCGACCCTGTCATCTAGCCAGACTGGCACATAGACCGTTTTCCGCTCATCGTCTGGGTCGCTCTCCTTGGGCTGGTACGTGCTCAAAGCCTCGTCAAGGGCAAGTCGGTCCTCTTGTGACACCGTGTCGCTGGAGACATTTTCGTTTGGCGTAGGAGACTAGTCACAGGAGTGAGTAGAGGCAGCAAGGCAAAGACTGGATACAGACCTGGATATCACCAGTCCAACCCACAATGACCTGCTCGTGCGTGGACGAAAGCGAACGTATGCCGGAGATCATGGCGGCATGGCCATACCTCGGCGAGAGGGTCCACGTAGGGGCCGACGCGGCAGAGTCCTTTCTTCCCAAGTCGGCATCGTCGGCAGGGGGCGTTGGGGGCGGGCTGGGGACACCGGCACGAGCGTTGAGGGTGGCGGCAACGGGGAGGTAATGGCACACATGAAGGACGCGGCCGGAAAGAGGGATGCCGCTGGCGCGGTGCTGGTCTTCGAGTTGGCGGATGTTGGCACGGACGTGGTCGATAGAGATGTCGTCACCCTGGCGCGTGTACGGTTCAGAGAAGGAGTCCATAGTTTCAGTGGGAAAAGCTGAGGAGGGAGGGGAATCGATCGAACCCAGATCTCGAAATTTATACTAAATCCCGATGATGCTGGTTTTCCGTCATGAATGCCCAATTAGGAAATGACTTGAATGGTCTTGATGGCACGCGCTTTTACCCGACAACCCCCCGCTTCGACGGTCCGTCCCACGTGCGCCCCATCTCGCTCTCCTACATTCGACCCCCAGTATTATTCCGATGTGCCGTTGATAACGATAATCATAGATGCCCAAAATCGTCCTTTTCAGCTTTCCCCCTGGCTTTTTCTCTTCATTTCGCTTCAACTAGGCGTATCGTCTCATGGCCCCTTCAACTCCCACGTTTTTCTTGTTGGAAATGTGATACGATTGTCTGCGATTGTACGGCTCCCGTGGGCCGCCAGATACCGTTCAATAGCCAGCACGATGGCGGTACCGCGGTGGTCAACTAGCAAGTACGAGCGACACACCTTCCTGATAGTGTATACGCCAGCCTCATGCATCTCCATCCGGAGCAACCACGTTCGAAATAGTATCGTCTTCGCAGCACGATATGCAGTCTTACCATGTCCAGCTACCTGAGCATTTGGATCTTCTCTGGGCGCTCTTCGGATGTTACCCGTCCCAACCAAAATACTACAAGACTTTCCTTATCTCGTCACATCCCAGGTCAAAAGGCCTTACTTTCTCTCCCCTCTAATCCCTCAGTAGAATATAGAAAATTCCGTGACGTCAAACGCCTATAACTAGCGCCGAGTTCGTTTCCCTCGACATCCTAACAACGACACTGAGGCGATACACCGCACGTGCGAGTAGCCCTCACGCCTCGGGTCCAGACTTTCCCTAATCTCTGCACCCGAAAAATTATTCATGGAAAACCGCGCGATACGCTTGACGTCATCTGCCATAGAAGTTGCGGAACAACTGATCATGATTAACATATCTTCTATCTAGATCCCCTTGTTTTCGTCCAGGGTCACACTAATCAAGTTAACCCATGCTCTCAATCCGATTTCCCATATCATCTGGTCAAAGGAAATTGACGATAATGTAGACCACTTGTTGGTCATGCTACATCGAAAACCCCGTTGTAATAGTCCGTCATAACCTGTGTTAGAAATTCTGTTGACTCTCACTAATCCTAGGAAGTTATCGACCGTTGGATATATAAATACATCGAGAAGGAACTCAAACCAGCTGATACCGGAAACGAGTATCGTATGATACATTTTTACAATAAACGTCCGGAACACTGTATTTGCCTATCCAATTAGGAGATAGAGAAATGCTGATATTGTTTGAACGTCCTCAGTGAGTATTGAAATCAAAGCTGGCATTACGACAGCGGACGTTGGGCTTAGGTGTAGTGAGAAATGACCTACTCCACAAACAGGCGAAACAGCGTCCTTGTCGCAGGTGAATAATCGTTTAATCTCCATTAGCCGGCCAAAAGTTCCCTGGAGCCCAGTTATGAAATGGGGTGATGAAGATTTATGTGTTGAATATCCCCAAATGCCTAGAGGTTCTGGATTCGGTATTTATTAAAACTTAACGCGACACATCCGGAAACACCTTAACGAGATCTTCTCAGGATGGTTAGAATGTAATCGGCGTTGAAATGAGAGGATACGCACACCAACAATCAAAGAACCCCCTCAGGCCCAGACCACCCCAACAATCTCTGCCAATATCGACCCAATGTGAGCGTCTGATTGAGTGTCCTTTTACAACAATCAAGAGCCCTGTTAACAGATGGGATTATCGTTAGAAACCCCACCGAGCTCTTCTAGCTTCTCCTCTTTGTGTGCATTGTACGAATCCGATCATGCTCAATCTGCCGGTCTTAAATCGTGAGACTTAGATCGTAGTAATAGACTCGTGTCAAAAATCATGAAGCGATACATTAAAGCAAGAGCCAGGTCAAGGAGGAGTGAAACTAGAGACTGCGACGATAACAGAGGGTCATGGAGTAAAGTTGGAACGAGCGATGTGATGGCATGTTTGGCGCCTAACCCGATCATCTTGAATTTCAAAGTCCTTTGATCTGATATCCAGAACTTCGTGCATATCTTCATCGCACTTATTTTATAACAGAAATCTCAATCTCCTTGTACACACCGTAAGTAAAATTTATCAGACACATATTCCGAAAGCTCGCCCTAAGACACCATCTCGTTCGTCAGGACAGTCACCATGTCGATTCCCTCAAATGCCATTCCAACCTGGGACACCAAGGATGCAGAAAAGCGTTACACCAAGCTCAAAGAGAATGCCGACCGATTCCGTGTTGTTATAATTGGTGGAGCAAATGCCGGCAAGACGACCATTCTCAAGAAGATATGCGACACGATTGACGATCCCGAGATCTACAACAGTTACGGGAGAAAGGTAAAGATAGATAACATGATCGAGGCTCGCTATGTTTCTGATCTACGACAGATCGATAGTTCTAATATTGAGCCCACTGCTTTGGTAAATCATCTCTCTTCTAGCTCTCTTCATTGATTAAAAGTCTGACATTGATCTAGCGTGGTGAACACGATATCGGGAACGAGATGGTTTTCAGGAGTAACCCTACTTATATCTTTCACGATTCTCGGGGGTTCGAGGCGGGTGGTGTGGATGAATTTAGAAAGGTCAAAGCCTTCGTAGCCGATAGTGCGAAACAGTTGCTTTTAAAGCACCAGGTTCATGCTATCTGGTCCGTCATTCCTGTTCGACTGCATCACAATTAGCTCATCATATTGGAAGGTATTGTATTGCAATGGATGATGATCGGCCGATTACATATGCTGAAAAGCAATTCTTTTCCGAGTCAGGAACAGGGAGAGGTGGGTAAAGCAATTGATTAAAAAACCCAGTTGACAATGTGAATAGTCCCAGTTATCGCCGTATTTACAAAGTGCGAAGCTCTGGAGGTGAAGGCTATTATAGCTCTACAGGATGAGGGGTATGATTTCGACGAAGCTATTGAGAGGGCCCCAAAGTATGTTGAAGAAAAGCTGAAGAATGTCCACAAAATACTGGAGGCAATGCAATACCCACCAAGAGGCCATGTTTATCTTCAAGGTCAGTAGATAATGGTGAATTTCCCTTCCCTTCCATTCTGATATTTGATCAGAATTGGAAAAACCAGAGGGAGATTGCCGAAATCTTGTTAAATGCACTGCAGAAGTGCTGGACAGTAAGGTTTTACAGGGATTATTAATATCAGCACAACAGAATAGCATGGAAACTTCAATGGAATTTTCACTAAAGTGACCAGTTTTACTTCTCAAAATTTGCTATACCTAACTTGGGATAAACAGGAATAGTTTGAGGGTGCTTTCATATCTTGAGGATAAAGCAATACCTCACTATCTCTTACTTGAAATGTTTGAAGATGTTTTGAGATATTTTCCATATCATGTGGTGAGTAGAATTGTGGAACCTATGCAACTATATATAGTGAACCACCAATAGAGTGACGAATACAAGAGTGCTTTGAGAAATTGATTTTGGTAATAATTGATGATATCTGTAGTATGTGAGTCACTGTATCTTTGTGCTTCTATGGGCTGTTTGAAAGATGGTTGATTGTGCAGAAAGTGAGTGGCCATAAATCCATGCCCTCAAGTTGTGAATTTATCTCATATTTTGTAGTTTGTCAGTGGATGTACTTCTCCACAACTATGTGCTGAACCAAATATATTTAATAGGAGGTGGGTGGTTATCAACATCAAACATTTAAATTCTTGGATCTGGGTTGATGTGTACTGCAGTTTGTAAGTATACACTTGTATACTCATGGACCCAACCCACCTTTTACTTGATATATTTTACAGGATGTGAGTAACTGTACTTTGAAGCATTAGTAGTTATGGTTCATTTTTACTTTGTATTTTCCATAGGAGGTGAAGAGTTCTGGTCCTTGGTATCCATTTACCTGGCTCATCTACTTCTTGGTGCATTTTACAGGATGTAAGTAGTGTACATCCAACTTCCCAGGTCCCAACTTACTTTTGCTTGATGTATGTTAAAGTCTGTGAGTATTATTTTTCCATGTCCATTATTCCAACTTCTAGCTTACTATTTCCTTGCAGGATGCAAGTAATCACTGTTTCTGCCCCTGCACACATGACTCACCTTTATCTATTTGGGTTCTACAGGATGTGAGAAGCCATGCACATATGTACTGATAGGCCCTGATTTCCCTAACTTGATATGTATTGCAGATTGTTAGTGAGGGTATATCTGCACAGTAGTATGCATAACTTACCTTTAACCTTGATATGCTTTAGACTGTGAGTAGTTGTACCTCCTTGGCCCATGTCACCCCTGACTTGATGTAATATGTAGATGGTAAATGCCTATATTTCTCAAATCTATGGTTTAACTTACTTCTGGCTTCACCTATAGCTAGTGAGTCTTTACTTAATTTGTTTACCTGTTTGATCCCTGGCTCAATTTAATCTGGAGATTGTGAGTGGAATAGCTTATATGGGCTAATTTCCTTTTGGACTAAAATATTTTTATAGGATGTAAGTTGCTATAATTTTGTATGTCTGGGTGGAACATCTCATATGTAGCTTGACCTATACTAGAATGTAAGTTGTTGAACACTAGAGCATTGATGGACACAACTCAATCTGGGTTGCTGCACATATTAGGGAGTGAGTGACTTTTCATATGTGTGTCTGCAAGCCTAGTTTACCTTTAGCTTGCTTTGTGTGGTAGTATGTAAGTATTACTTTTTTGTCTCTGAGTTCTGGCTTGATTTGTTCTATAGAAAGTGAGGAGCTAAAATACTCTATGCATATGGTTCTAGTTCATGACTATATATATATGTATGTGCTACAGTATGTAAGTGCAGTATTCTTTCTACCTGTTGGCCTAGCCCAAGCCTTTGACCTGATATGTATACTTCTGTAGCTTGTGAGTGGCTGTTTTTCTTCACTACTTCTAGCTCAATATAATTTGTAGATTGTAAATTGCTCCACTTTTTTATACACTCAATTTTGGCTCACTTCATTTTATAGAAGGTGAGTGCATGTAGGCCTCATTTAGTGCTGGTTTGACATTTATTATAGAATGTGAGTTTCTATCTTTGATTGCATTTGTTGACTCATCTTTTTTCTGACATACTCTGTATTGTAGTTTGTAAGTGGCTATAATTCTTTGCAGATGTATTCTCTGTATAACTCTGCCTGCATATGTTCTGCAGGGAGTAGGTGCTTGTGTTATCCTAAATTGTATATATTACTTACTTTGTATTATATAGGCAGTAAGTTATTGTGTTTTCCTACCTGTCCTTTTTGATTTGGCCTGTTCAGCAGCAAGTGGGTAACTGCTTATTTCTAATTTATGATCCCATTTTATTAGATATGTTTTTCAGAAAGTGAGTGGATGTAGTCTATTTATGTAGCCCTACTTATGCCCCCTTTTTTTTGCAGGATGTAGGTAGATTTTACTTATTGTATTTGTGAATTAGAATTTCTTCTACCTTTCTCTGTATAATAGTTTGTGAGTAGTAACAACTTCTTATGTCTATGAGGACAGCTAAATTACTGTTTTGATATTCATTACAGAATGTGAGAGGTTGTAATTCCTGGGTATTAAATAACCCAGCTTACCAATGGATTGCTTTTTTATATATAAGGGAGTGAGTAGTTATACATCTTCATATGTGTTTGTCCAATTTAGTTCTAAGCTAATATGTAAAACAGGAGGTTGGTAATAACAATTTCTACATATGTAACCTAGCTGAATCTAGATTGGTGAATTCTTCAGCAGGTGAGTAGCAGATTTTTAAGCAGCTTCTGTCTATTCTTAGCTTGCTATATATGAAAAGCTTGTAAGTAATTGTGTACTGGTCAAAATCTGTTCAATTTATTTTATTTTGCATGTTTTTCCCAGGATGTATGTTGGCTTTTCATCCTATTGGTCTCTCTACAAAACTCAATCACTACATCAGGAACTCTTCACACCTGATGTCTTAACATCGTTGATGAATTTGGTTTGTTATCCACATGTTGCTTTATTTGTTCATCTTGATCATTGTTTTATAGGCAGCAAGCTACAAAACTTTGCCAGTTCCTATCCAATGTATTCAATATTCTTGTGGTATGAAAACCCATTTATTTATTTTTCAAATAAAATAAATATTTTCATTTATTCAATAGCTTTGTCTATAATTGCAGAATACCTTTCTGTGATTTGGGGTGTCACTTCAGCTTCACCTGATCACATTGTTTCCACAATTATCCTTTATCAAGAATCTCTCTCCTATTCAAAGGTCATGGAGAGAGTAAATAATGTACTTTTATCAGATGGAAATTATTCTTTTCAGTAAGTTGTGCATATATAACTATAGCTTTAGTGGCCATTATACTTACTGATACTTTACAAAAGGGGTCTTAATGCTCAAAAAGTAGTGTGCAAAAAGCTTTTACCAATTGCCTTGGAAAACAGATTGGGTGATGGAATTATATTTCTACATTGTTCAAGAGCTAATAGGGATTTTGTTTGTCAGAAAAAATTATATTGTAACAGATTTGCACAGTTTCATGTCAAAAAGAACTGAATATAAGTTATGGGTAGAAATTCATAGAATTTACTCATTTTTGCCAAATGTTTGACATCAAGCACTGTGACACTGAGAATAGATGAAATTCAACTTATATTCAAGTATAGAAGCTATTTTGATGTGTTAATATACTGTAGTCATAGATAATACCTAATATATCAATTGTTATCACTACAGACCATGGGAATTATCTCCATAGGCTCAAATTTAGTACCGCATTGGGTTGCACTGCAGGTTGCTACTTAGCATTGGGGGCAGGCAGAGGTCATCCTTGTGGTCACTGTAGGGAATTTCAGGTATGAAATCTCTTGATTCTTTTTCCAATTTGATTCTCCAAAAAGTAGGATTATATTTGATTGGTCATATCAAAGATGTACTGGGCTTAGGTGACAGCTGTTTACCTTTACCTATCAATTCTAGTATGTAGTTTCTGTCAGGTTCTCTTCATTCCCCTCTCTATATGTTGTGACATGATATGTTTTTCATATGTTTTTTTATTTGTTGAATATTTTGGAGAACTAAATCTTATGGATGGACAACCTTAATCAGGTACTTTCATAATTACAAGTTCTTTAGTTTACTAAAGACTTGTTCTCTATAATTCCAGGATTTGAGTTTTGAGACTGATTCATTGATTAATTGATTCATATCACATTACTGCGTGAACTTTTCTTGAGGCATGTGACTACTATTTTCCTTAAGGATATGCAATGCAAATGCACCACACTGGCTACTCCACTCCACATTGCATCATTACTCCACAATCACATCTTATCTAGATTAGATAACACCAGACTCACAAAGCGGTGCTAATCATGTGTTTATATCGTGTGACTTGAGGGTCACATGGCATCTTGTGTTATGTAATGTAAATAATTGTGTAAATGCATCTAAAACATAACGGCTGGATTTTTCTCACGTTTCTCATGGTGTGAGGATGAAAAGCTGACCAATTTTGACTAATGCTGACCAATATTTGCTAAGCAGAAAAACTGTCTCCTATGGTGTACAGCCACAGAGAGAGCATCACATGTCCGCTTTTTCGGTCACATGATTTCTCCAAAACATTGGACATTGTTGTTACAGCTGTTAGGTCTTATCCTCTAGATCAAGATCTAGTCAGTTGATTCGATGAGACCGTCAACGATAGGTCTGACGTCTATAGACTTCCTGATATGAAGGACGAGTCTGTCTTCTGGATCTGAGATGCACTACCCCCTTCTAAGGCGAGTAGGATTGAGCTGAGTGTCAAGTTGTAGAGAACAAGGTATATTTGGCTAGGTCAAGCTGAGGACTGTCTACTACATTGTATGGTATATATATGGATGTAAAAGAAGCATGATGAATAATGCTTCGGGGAGGGATAAGCGCTATTGGTAGCTATAAATGTAGTGCTGAGTAATGGTGAGAAAGGGATATGTAATAATAGGAACAGTGAGAATGGAATGGGGAGTAAGGAGATATGTAGGGAAAGAGATAGTCCGAGGCCTAGACTATACTGGATAAGATGATGATAAGTAAAGGGAAAAAGATAAGAAGGAATACATAGTTCGATAAGAGAAATTGTAACATTACCCCCTCTCTATCTTCAAAGTGTCCCAGCTTCGTCAGTCATTCCCCGTCCATGTTATGATTGCCGTCGTCTCCAAAAAGGTAGTCATTGTAATCATTGTAGAAGTCTTCTCCAGCGTCTTTATCTCCAACCGGCATACGCTGTGGGTTGGGTCGGGGAGGTGCTCTTTGAGATATGTTGACGTTCCAGTTTGGCTGGGCATGCTGGTTTCCCCATTTCCAGTTGATAAACTGGCCATATGTCATTGGTGGGGGGCGATTTGGGCAGTGTCCTTCTAGATGTCCTGGGCTCGTCTTCTTGCAGTTGTCGCAGGTGTATTGAGGACAATTTGGTTTTTCATGTCCTGTCCCTGTACACCAGTCGCAGCGTAGACGGTCAATGTTGATAGGGTTCCGTGATGTTCCAGGTTGGCTTCAAGGGTTGAGCCCGGCATGATTGAGGGGGTTTAGGACTACCGTGGTAGCTCGCTTCTTCTGTGCTCTTCTCCTTGATCTAGTTGCTTTCCTTCCTTTCAGTTTGCCCATGATCCTTCGTGTAGCAAGATTGTGCTCGCTTGTAGACGGGGGTTCTGTTGATTCAGATGAGGTAGGAGGTAGAGATGATGGTGATGAGAGCGTGGGGGAAAGGTCTTCGACAACGAGATGCGGGGGTAGTGGCGATGGTGTGTATATTGGAGAGGATGGGGCTTGTGGAGACGAGGCGATTATAGTTTCTGGCGATTTCGGAGGTGTTGGGCTTGGGATGTATGAGTTCTTCATGAGGGCGTGTTCCGTTGCCCCCAGCTCTGCCTAGTGTACTCGTTTCTTGCCTTGTCATTCTTCGCTTGTCTCACTGAGTTCCGAAGGGGTTGATGTTGGTAATCGGGTGTGGGCTTGTTCTGCGGTGATGATGGTTTCTAAGATTTTGAACTGAGGTGTTTGTGAAAGTACGCTGGTGGTTTCATCTATTAGTTCGGTGATTATGCGGGATTGTTTGTGGATCTGATCCTGCAGGTCCATGA
>MU150364.1:63299-84842 GCA_015584075.1 Collybia nuda | reverse complement strand
TGTGTATCTTGAAACAACCAGGTTTGTTCAAAGTTCACCTCTGAAGGTGTTGAAAGGGTCCTCCTCCACCCACCAAGGAAGGGTGAAGCCACCACTGCTTTGTGCCAGGTATACTTTTCTCTGCGATGGCCTGGGATGCATTTGTTTGGGTGTCCTCAGTGACTAGTGACTAGTGACTCATGGAATATGCTCTAATAAACAAGAAATAAATTGACATAACCCACACCCTCGTCGCGCGAATAGCGACGTTGAACATTTTAGATAAGTGGGATGGAGGGAACTTGGTTATCGACCCTCAACCACTCACCACCACTTCCCCCCCTTCCCCCCCAAAAAAAAAGATTATTCAAACATAAACAGATACGGATATCGATATCAATATATTGTAGATACAACATACACACACATACATACATCCTCCTCCACGCCCCTTCCCTTCCCCTTGCCCACCCAACCAAAACACACAAACACGCAAATATCCAAACCCGCCCTAGAACCCCAACAACCCCACCAAAAATCAATCCTACAACACCAAAAAAAACAAAAAAGGAAAAAAAAAAAAAACAAAAAACGAATCAACACCGTCCCATATAAAACCCAATCAACCAAAGAGGGGGAAAGAGGACATACCAGTTCTGCAATTACCAGTCCCGTCCCCGTCCCAGTCCCGTTCCCGTTCACATCTCCACATCTTCCAAATTTTCAGCGTCCTCTGAGCCTTCCGCATCGTCGTCCTCGCGTTCTCTAATTTCGGCGTCGACATCGGCGTCGACATCGGCGTCGACATCGGCGTTGACGCCCGTGTTCGTGTTCGTGTTTGCGATGGCACCCACAACTATACCCGCACCCGCATCTGTGCTCATACCCGAAGACTCATCGTCCTTCTCCCCCTCCTCCGTACCACTCCCACTCCCACTACTACTACTACTACTACTACTACTCCCGTCGCTCTCCTCATCCTCCTCATCAGAACCATCATCAGAACCATCATCAACAGGCCCAACATGATGCACCACAATCTCCCTAATCCTCGACCCCGTATCATCCGTCTACCAAAAAAAAAAAAAACACCGAATCAGCATTCAAAATCTCAAAAATCTCAAAAATCTCTCTCAAAAATCCCAATCCCAAAAACATAAAAAAAACAAAAACAAAAACAAAAACAAAAAAGTCCAACTCACAACCAACCCAACGACCCTCTCCTCATCCATCAACACCCCCTCGTACCTCCTCTCCGCCCTCGCCAGCATCCGGGCAGTATACGGCAGCCCCGACTCGACGCGCGCCGTGAACGCGGGGTGCACGATGGCCAGTGGCGATGTTTCGGTCCATAAATGCAGTTTTGGTTTCTTTGGTTTTGGATTTGGATTTGGATTTGGGTGGGGGTGGGGGTGTGTACCCGGCCCAGGTGTTCTTTCTCGTCTCTTCCCTTTCTCCTTTCCCTTTCCCTTTCCCTTTCCCTTTGTCTCCCCTTCCCCCTCCCCCTCCCCCTCCTTCCTTCCCTTCCCCTTCCCCTCCTCAGCACCTCCCCCACCCCCAAAATCCATAACGACCACCGCACCTACATTCTCAACCATCACCACCGCACGCGCGCCCGCCGTCTTCGTGATCCAGCGCGAGGACAGCACGTCTGCGTTCAGCCACCTCGTTATAGGAGGGCCCCAGGATTCCCACTGGATCGTTGGGGTTGGTGGTGGTGGCAGTGGAAGTGGTGGGAGTGCGGGGGTGGGACTTGGAGCGAGTCCTCCCTCTACCAACCTCGAATCCAAACTCTCACCCCCACCCCCACTCCCACTCCCACTCTCACTCGCATTCAGACCCGCGCCCACGGCCACCTCCCCCCGGCCCTCCCAAACCCGCACCAGCGCCCCCCTCTTCACAAACATCGTAAACGTCGTCCCCATCCCCATCCCCATCGCCATTGCCCCCCCTAGCCCCGCCCCCCCCAGCCCCAGCCCGGGCCCGTCGAGCCCCACGACGCGAATATTGAATATCGCGATGGCCTCTTCGGGTGCGGCGTGGAATGGGAGCGGGGAAAAGGGCATGGGGCCTGCGGAGGGGTTGGGCTCGCACCGGCAGGTTATTCCGGAGATTGTGTGGGACTGGGAGAGCGGGGGGAGGGAGAGGGAGAGGGAGGGGCGTGGGGTTGTGGGCGTGGGTGTGGGTGTGGGTGTGGAGGTGGAGGTGGAGGTGGGGGATGTAAGGTACGGAGCGAGGTCCCAGTACTCGAGGCAGTTGGACATATTGTTGGGTACCAAGAGTAAAGCGGGAGTGAGGAATAACAAGCCTGCATAACTATTATTCGGCGCTCTCAGATGCTGCACCCGACAGTTACCCATTATAGTTATAGGTATAGCGACGGGCCACTCACCATGCGCAAGGTGCCCTGCTTCCAGTCAAAAATGTAGAAATCGTCTTCGGGGAGGAACGGGTTCTGGTAATGGGTCGTGATGAGCGCCAGGACGTCGCCGACGATCTCAATCCCGACCGCGGGGCGAGCCCAGCGTGATTCGGTTACAAAGACACGTGGTGTGCGGGCGTGCGGGTGTGCGCGGCCCGTTGAGAGTTTTAGCAGGGCGATCTCGATCAAGTGCGAAGGCGGGGTCGATGATTGCGGTGTGCTAGGGGGGAGAAAGTGACGTCATGGGGGGGTGGTATGGTAAGCAAGGCAGAAGACAGACGTGGTAACGACAGCGGCCAAATCATGCTCATAAACGGCGAGCCCCAAATCAATGACATCGCTCTGCAGACACACGCTCTCCCACTTCACTTCATCCGCCTCCCGCCCCGGCAGCCGGCAGAAAAAGAACCCCCTCCGGCCCCTGTCCCCCAAAACGTACACCCCGCCCGTCAGGTCGTATATCCCACTCGCCTCGTGCCCCACCCGCACCCGCCTCTCAAAGTCGTAATCCAGCCGCGCCCACCCGCGTTCCCGCCCCCGCAGCTGCGCGAGCCGCGCGTGCGTGCTGTGCGCGGAGAGCGCGTTGTCGTGCACCCCGTGCAGCTGCGTCGAGAGGTGGTACTGCAGGAGCGTCGACGTCCTGATCAGCGTGTGGAGCGTCGAGTGCGTCAGGAGGCTGCTCGAGAGCGCCCGCAGCGGCAGCAGGCACAGGATCCGGATCAGGAGCTCGGGTGGCAGACTGAGCAATCCCATCGTTCGTAGGCCTGTAGCGTTTCTTTTTCGTTGTTTTTTTTTTTTTCTGGTGGTGGTTGGGGAGATGGCGCTGTTCCGGGTCGGACCGGCTCTGGGAACCTGCATAGCCCGGATCTCGGCTTTAAGAGTTGCCCCGTTTGGGTGGAATGAAAGACACAACACACCAAACCAAACCAATTCCCAATCCGAAGGGTCCAGAATGGGAATGTGAAAAGTCTTGAAGAACGTGAGATGATTCGAGATGTGAAAAACCACTACGTGAGTTACTCCTAAATAACATGATGTTGGTCGATTGCTTTGCGTTTGCCAAGATTACTGATCAGTATTCAATCATCAATCGACGTTGCGGCCCAATTTCCGCTCCATAGAGGCGATTCGATTTCGCCGCCAAAGTAAAGCGAATTATCTCCGGAATCAATTTTATCCGATCATTTATGACAGGCACGAGTACGCCCTTGGGTGGCCCATTACTGACATGCGGCGTTTACGCGAACAACCAACATTCATGTCAGTCCTTATCCTTCTTCAGGCCCGAGCGGTGACGGGATTCAGTGTGGCGATTTCGCCTCGCCCAACGGTTCTCCCTCCTCCTCCCCCCTCGCCTCCTTCCACCCACTAAAGAATCGATGGGCGTCGAACTACTCCAAGAACACCCCCGTCGGGACCGCTTCTCCCACCAGTCACTCACACAAGCTCTCCCTGTGGAGGTCACCAGCGAATCAGTGACCACGTCCGAACACTGTAAGCCACTCCCCCTCCCCCCCACTCCTCCCAGCACAAATCCCGCTAATCCAAAAGTTACATGCACCAAAAAAAAGTCTGCGATCCCGACGCCGACGTCATCTTCACATCCAGCGACGGGATCTACTTTCTCATACACACAAAATACATCGAGGCCGGGGCCGGCGCGCTGTACCCCACAAAGAAGAGCAGCAGCAACCTCTTGGATGCCTCAGCTCTGGCGTACACCACCGGGGGCCCGGTACCCCTCGTCGAGCCTTCGTCTGTCCTCGAGGTCCTGTTTGGGTTCATATACCCCCGCCGGCACCCCCCGCTACGACGCATCCCGTTCGAGAGTTTGGCACCGCTGGCGGAAGCAGCGGAGAAGTACCAAGTCTTTGCTGCGATGAACATGTGTAACACCCGGATGAGGTCTGTACCCCCGGGCTTTGGCCGTCCCGTCCTTTTTTCTTTTTTCGCACTAATCTGATCCTTTTTGTTTTTTTTGTTTTTTTTTTGTTTTTTCCTTGGTTTGGCTTGGCTTGGCTTGGCTTGGGTTTCTGAAGGGAGGCAATGCACCTCAACCCGGTCGAAGTGATGAACTACGCCGCGCGTTACGAATACTCGGACCTGCTAGACGACGCCGCGCCTCTTACGCTCGACATCCCGCTCCCGAAGATCGCGGAGCTTATGGATATCGAGCTCTTACCAGACTGGGTACGCACGCCCCTTCACTTCCCCCCCCCCCACACTTGTTATCCACAACTAATAATACCCCCCCTCCCCTGAACCAAAAAATACAAAATACAAAAGCTCCGGTTTTACGACGCGATCGGGCAATGGATCCGCAGCGTCTCGCATCCCGGGCACTGGACCAGCCCGACTGAGCTCTGCCCGTTCTGGGCACAGGCGATCGAGGGGCTTGCGGTGAGCAAGTGGGTGAAGGAGCAGGTCCGGATCGAGATGTATGGGAACCTGTCGAGGCCGTTTGGGTGTGGGGATGTGGACCTGTGCAGGGAGAGGGCGGCGCGGCACCATGGGCATTTGAAGAGTATGTTGGGGACGATTAGGTTTGGGGATGCGAGGGCGCGCAGGGACGGTGTCATGTGGAGGACGAGCGCTTTGAGATGAGGTTCCGACGTGGGGGGCCTGACTGCGCTGGTATAACCCACTGAGTGAAGGTTTGTTTCCTTATTTGGGTTCGCTAATGAATTCAATTCGAACACTGCCTACCGTAGCCTAGTGGTACAACTAGGACTCTACGACCTGGAGAGTCTAACCTCAACCATATCCTTATAATCCATTTACATACATATAACTCATGGTAACGCCGTAAAACCCAAAGCAAATATCGTAATCTATCATAATTCGTAAGGTCATTTAAAAAAAAGGGCATAATCCACATCTATCTCTAACTGCGTGCGTGTCAAACTCGCTGGTGGTCGGGGACCTGAGACCCTTGATTGACCACTTGGCCCATACTTGAACCATCCCTATCATCATCCATCGTAAATGCCGACCGAAAATGCGGATCACACGCTGTAGAACCACTCTAAAACCCAATTCCCGGTCAGAAAGAGCACGGGCCACACACGTAGATGGGAAGTGATTTAATAGTAATACCTGGCGTATCGTCGATTTGAACAGGTCAAGGTTCATCTTCTGATCGTGTGTGTGATTTTCCCGAAGATAGCAGCGGGCGTTGAGGTTAGCGAGCAGGGTGTTGCAGTAGACCGGGCAAAGCATGAAGTAAAATCCCACATAGATAAAGTTTTTCGGGAAAATCAGAAGCTGGGGGAACGTCAGCACGTCGAGGGCCGCTCAGGGAAGTGCGACGTATCGTACCATAGCCATGGCTGCGATGGCGAAAAGCGCGGTCCAGGTCCCTGTCAGGATTGAGAACAGAATCAGACGCTGGACCATCGTCGTGGTGCTGGAAAGCCCATCAGGGCCTAGGATAGATGGGTTTGTGTGACACGTACGCATCAAATCGATGGCTTTCGCCCCGATACATCTGCTGCCAAAGCAGGAGGCACAGTCCGGCGGATATCATGATATCCACGACTGCGCTCGTGACGAAATTCGCAATGAACAGCGCCTGAAGACGGATAAGTACCGTACGAGACGGGTGATCGAGACATGTGTACTTGGCTCGTGGATGCTGTGAGTTGAACACCTATCGTTGCATTGAGGCTGTATCATGCAAACAATACCTTCATGAGGAGAAATGAATCGTAATTTAATGATATTCACTTGATTATAACCAAAACTATATCATGATCAGCCCGACATTACCTCAGGCAAGGCGAGGAAACGTACCTATTCCTTCACCTAAGATGCGTTTTAGACTATGAGTTGCGTCGCGAATCAGCAGTATGCATAGGTGAGCGTACTGAGTTGAAAAAGAATTGCGGGTGCCTAGGAAGATTAAGAATCACCCTAAACCTAACTCCGAACCTAACATACCATAAAGATTGGAATTATCATTCTTTCCTGGGCGACTTGGGGGAACTTGAGGCGCGTCACTGATTCGAAGTCACTGGGAACTTACATATCCATATACGAAAAGCAAAGTAGGTTTGGACCGGAACCGCGACCAGAGCCTACAAACGATGGCTATCAACGCCCTCCCCCTACGCGGAATTATTCCGAACACATACTGTGAACAAGATTTGGATCTATCATAGTCTGCGTGGTAAATATTAGCGTGAAGTATACAGGAGATGCGCATACGACATATTCGCTAAGATGAAACATGATCATTCAGTACGAAGGTCCGGGGCCGAAATGGAAAAGGCGACGCACGTCCGAACGTTATTAGTTAACGTTACAGCGCCGCTAACAGTGGCCTTGTAACCTGTGTTTGATATCTGTGAATAGGCGGGGACGATCAAGGAGCTGATTACTGACTCCCTGACATTAACAAACACTGGTGGACCGTGTCCATCACCCTTCGAACACAATTACAAACAATTCGGGTGGCGTGCGGTGACTGGCTTACCAGAGCCACACAACCTAGACAATATGGTGTTAACATCTGGATTGCTTTGAATTGTGTTCCGTACGTACCAATAGCTTGAGCGAAATCGGGTCTTTCAAATTACTGTAAACGTGATGAGTAAGCGGCGCATACGACCCCAGATCTTCATTTACTTGAAGAAGTACAAGAATCTGGAGGTAGCATTAGCGGTAATATCGTGAACCGTGTTATAGGCCGTACGATTGCATACACGTAACACCTATATATTCACCGTAGTCACAAAATGCCGAGCTGGCGTGATTTTGAAACGCACGCACCCCACAAAGCCATCGCAAAATAAGTGCATAAAAGCTCTACTCCTGAATACGGGCCTAAGTCCATGGGTCGTGATGTGGGCGTGATCGCAACTCGTATGGGGAAGTGGGATCGTTTGTTTTTTTTTTTCTTCTTCCTGCCTACTACTTATACGTAAGCCAGTCTCCTCATGTCTTTCCCTGAAAGAGCTGTATACGCTTCTGACGAACCGTAATGACTATAATGTAAATCGACAGGCGCCGCGAGGCTGTTAACGAAATGATCGTCAACCCTCTTCTGATCTTTTTACCTTCCAAGGATATCAATTCGGGATCCTCGGCCATTGGGAAGCTGTTGTCTCTATTGTTTTTGGGGTAAAGAAATTTGAGCCTTCCTGAAAAGGTGATTCCTGCGACCTGGTGCTGTTCACTTCGGCGCATCGTGGTTGAGGTGCGTGGCGCTTCAACCGAAGCCTGGAGGCGGGCTGGGTTTGAAATGTTCTGAAATACCGGAGGATAATAGCCGGATCCGAGTCATCCGACAGCAACGTTCCCGGCTACGCCCAACTCGAGGCTTTGCTAGTCTGACGGGCACACTTGTTCAACTTGATGGCTTTGAATATATGAATCTCGCTTATTATGTTGGACCTACCTTTGTTCATTCAAAAGCCTCCCTGTACGTCAGCGATATATATCGCACGCTTGATCATCCCTAACACGCACAAAATGACCATCCTACCAGCAACGGCAAACGTGATTTCTTCGGTATATGACGCTGTCCGTTCTTTTGTGATATTTCTTGCTATGATGCTTTCGTTTCGCTATGATCGTTTTAGAGCTCGAGATTTTGACCCTTCTCTTCACATGTCGGATCTCAAGGGCAAGGTTGCAGTTGTTACGGGAGGCAAGTGAGTGTGTACACTGTACCTCGGGTGGTAGTTTGCCTTATGTGCATCATCAGTGCTGGAATTGGATTCAGTACCGTAAAACATCTCGTGCGCACGTTGGACACTCTATTCAGTTTCTTAGGGGCCCTGATGGCAGTCTCCACAGGTTCGCCGGGGCGCCAAGGTTTACGTTGCATCTAGGAACGAGTCCAAAGCGGCGGCTGCTATTTTTGAACTGCAACAGGAGCCAAATATCGGACAGTTGGAATTTTTGCACGTGGATCTTCTCGACGCGAAGGACGTCAAGAAAGCAGCGGAAATATTGTTATCAAAAGAGGGTCGTTTGGATATCCTCGGTGTGTAAATCACCATGTGGAGATACCCCTCTGATGTAGCTCCACAGTGAACAATGCTTCCCTGTAAGTCAATTAATTTATGGCAGACACCATCTGCTGACGCTGATCTCCCTCAAGGCTAATTCAAGAGCCACCGCAATTCCACCAAGGGATACTGGATTATATGCTTGTAAAGTGAGAAATACATCTTATCTCGCCTCACGTCCTCGCTAACAAGTATCTTCTGCCAAAGTCACATTAGCCCTTTTATTTTCACAGAGACCCTTCTTCCTCTTATGAAGCACACAGCTAAAGAGCACAATAGCGATGTCAGGATTATCAATGTATTCTTTCCGACGGTTAATATCTATTTCTTATAACACTGATATCACAGGTCTCGTCTGATGCTCACCATAAAGCCTCCCCGAGTATACGATTCAGAAATATTGAAGATATAAACACCATCTATTCGCAGTACCCGGTACCATTCTATCAGAGATATTGTTCGTAATAGCGCCCAATGTGGCTAAACGATCCTCACCTCTGATTAGGCGCCACCAAATTCGCGGGTGTGCTATTCACTGAAGAACTTCAGAGACGCCTCGACGCAGAGAGGGTTCCCATTATAGTGATGGCACTTCACCCCGGAAATGTTAATACGTTTGCGAACTCGATGCCGTACCCGCGAATTGCATGGTGGATTATGCGTTTGCTCTTTATGGATCCTGATGTTGGTGCATTCACAACCGCTTTTGCAGCGGCATCTCCAGTCGTCAAGGAAGATGAACGGTACAGAGGGGGGTACCTTCAACCGATAGCCAAACTCGGGAAAGCATTAGACTTGGAAAATGGTGAAGATCTGGCCAAGGAATTGTGGAATACCACGGAGAGTGTGATCCTTAATCTCGATATCTGACCTGGCATGGGTGTTTTTTTCCTTTATATATATTATGTAGTTATACTTACAACTCTGTCCATAATTCTTCAAGTTTTCCCCAAGATAATGTATCTTAAATTAGTTTCTGTTAGGTTTCTTTCTCGAGAATGGAGTGCCTCCCCTCATTGCGCTAATCGTTGTGTTTTCGATTCACCCCGAATGGTCACGCGTTGAGAAATGAGGATCATGTAACACCTCTCTTTGAGATGCCTCTTACCCCATACCCATGTTCTCTTCGTAACCTATCCTACTAGTATAGGGATACTCCTGGCATTGCGTGTTGCGTTCACAAGTTCCGACGTCTATAACATCCCATCTTGATGCATTACACGCACCATGTGTAACGTCGTCTTATTATTGTTTCAGGTATTAACTGGGTTTTTATTGTTGGGACTGATTTTTACACAGCACATTATAAATAAGCAACTAAACACTCCCATAGTTGTCAATGGAGTAAGAATGTTTTGATTGGGTTGCGGGATTTTTCTTCTCTAAATCCAGAGAGCAAAGATTCAAAATCCAAGTCAAATTACGGGTAGCGTACGGTTAGCCATACCTCTTTCTTGTTTGTCGATATCAGCTTGGCGCTGCTCCTCTGTGATGGCACCAAATATGATATCCATCTCTTCGAGACTACGGCCCTTAGTCTCAGGGATAAGCCTGTTTAGAATGAGAGTGAGAATTTCTAGTCGTAGTGTGTGAAAGAATAATAACAGAGAGAAGAGGCCCATAGCCCCTATATTCACGGCTGCAAACATTAAAAATATCTTGTACCCGAGGTCGGATATCATGTCTGGCGTGAATTTCGAGACGACAAAGTCTGAGGGTCGGATTATTAATACATCATTGGGTGAAATTGAGATTGCACATACTGAAGAGCCATTGAGTGGCACTGGCGAGAGCAAGTCCATAATGCCTTGTCTTTGTTGGGAATATTTCAGAGACATATACCCAAGGAATGGGGCCTAAAATGATATTTAGAACATCGTAACGACAAGAATCGTGGTACATGCCCCATCCCATAGCAAAAAAGCAGGCGTGGATGTAAAGCATCGCTGCCATCGCCTTGGATGCTGGCGGCGGAGGCGGCGGCGCTGCACCTGGGACCAGGATCGGTGGAGGGTGTGTCTTGAGAATTGAGCCGATGATGAAGAATAAGCTTCCCATTCCCATGGCGGATACGAACAAGGAAAGTTTCCGGCCTAGAGATTCTACGCCGAAGAAAATGGAAATCGTTGTAGCCGTGACTTTGACAACACCTTTAATAGCTATAAGAAATATGCGTTAGATTCACTTTAGCTGTGCGTACCGTATATGCCACTCGCAAATAACGAATTTTTCACCCCGGTGAATCCAATCTGTATGGGACTATAGCGAGGTCTCAACATATGCAAGAAATTTGGCCGTACTTACAGATGCAAATATCTGAGGGGCATAATACCTACAAATATGAAAATGATTTATGCCAACAGTGGAGGAATCATTCATATCGTACCCAACGGAGTTTTGACCAGACCATTGCTGGATCAAAAAAATCATAAAGGCAATAATAAACCGGACAAGATTCCCTTTCCCCAAGAACGCTGCCCTAATACCAAGGCTGGCACGCGCTTCCCTCTCCTCCTGTATTGCAGCTTCAATTTCTGACATCTCGTGAATAATTTCCTCTGAGTCTGTTGTTTCGCGTCTCAGATATGCGAGGTTTTTGATAGCTTCCTGGTTTCGCCCAACAGACGCGAGCCATCGGGGTGATTCCTACCAAGTGAGGCAATTTTACATGTGAGGTGATGCATAAAATTTACCTTTATAGTAAGTAATCCAAGCCCCAGAATGCCGGCAGGGACTAGTTGAAAGCCGAAAGGAATTCTCCACACGTTAACGCCAGATGTAATATGAATTCCAACTCCATCTGATTATGGGTATTGGTGGCATAGAAGCGTTGATAAGGAATACACGGATGACTTACAGTTAATAAAGTATGAGATCATAATGCCGGCTGCTACCTTCAAGTCCCAAACTCAGCCGTGGGGAAGTATCTGTCGGAACAGACGCACCATAATTTGAAAGCAACCCGTTATCCGTCCGCGAACCTCTTTTGGAGCGCACTCCGAAACATAGGCAGGCGCAACAGTAGAGATCCCTCCAATGCCGACACCAGATATCACTCGCCCGGCATATATCTCCGCCAATCCATTTTCGCCACTTGCGATAGTGGTAAGAATCTATTCCCCCATGAGTAATATAGGGCTGCGCCTGTGATTTCCATACATACTGCACCAACCAAAAATAAAGAGTTGAAAATGATGAGCGTGTACATGCGCCCAATCTTCGCTGGTAATGTTTTCAGTAAATCCTACATGTTACAGGGGCTCGAAATAGACACCCTAGATTATACCTTTCCCTTAGGATTTCCCACCACTGGGTAATTTCGAGGTGGGGTCCCACTATCCTCGATCTTAATAAAAGGGGGTATTATGACTTACCAGATATGGGAGCACTTCCTAGTGCCCCAAAGAATGCCCCGGCCTGAAGTACAGAAACGACGTTAGACGAAACTTCATTGCTCTTCTTCACGTCTTTCGTGCCATCTTCGTTTAAAAGTCCAAAGTGTTCTTGAAAGTAAGGCGCGCTAACAACGCCACCACTACGATACCTTATAAGCAAACTTGCCACCCAAGTACGAAACTAAACTACTTACCCGATACCGCTGGAAGAATGTTACAGTTATTTCTCTAGGGCCTATTACTTAGGGTTAGGACTCACGTATCGTACCCAAACAAGACAATTCCCCAATATACAATAAATGCCAACCCTGCTTTCGGCTATTAAAGAGTAGGCATGATCTAAGCGACTGGGAGCTCACAGTACACTCTGATATTCTTGAATATTCCAGCTGCGGCGCCCATGTTGACAATTCTTCGTATTAATCTCTCGATGGAGTGTATTGCAATGTGGAGAGCTGGGCAATTATGATTAGAATTAGAGCCACACGAAGACAAGGCAACTGGACCTTTATTTTACGTGAGAGGAACGGGATTGGATTAGGGAAAGTAAGGTGTCGATGCAGATATTTATTCCCGGGAGAGTGTTTGAAAGGCGACATCACGGTTCGAAATGAGCTATGGGAATTTGGAAGTGCGTCACATGTTTTATTTTGGGCCTTATCCTGTCCCCGGATGGTAGCGTAGACGTAAATTTTGAGTCACAAGGCATATCGTGGCTTTAGGAGGGATGTAAATGACCCAGTTGAGTGGGTTGGGTTGGAGCCTACCTGAGGAGACTTATGTCCGAACGTCGTTGGGTTATAAATGATTACGGTTTCGTTGGAAAGAAACACGAAGTGTATCTTGGCCCGATAATTTTCCTTGAAGGAGGTCTCGATGCGAGTACCAGTACGCACATGGTATGTTCCAGGACACAACTGCGAAGATGAGCAATTCGGAGAGGGAGTTGTTCAAGAATTGAAAGAGTAGACAAACGGCGGTTGTCATCAAAAGAGACTCAGATTCGAAGATGCATTGTAGTGTTTTTCCGCGTTACTGAATGTTCAGGTTGTTTATATGCGTATTAGGTAGACATTGGAATTGCGTTGGAATCAACATTGAGGATGGAAAAAAAAAACCATTACAAGGCCCCATACGAACTCTCGGAAATAGCCGGATCATGTGATACAAGGCACGTGCACGTTAATTTTTTACCAAGCGTTACAAGACTCAAGTAAATTGATATCTAGCAATCCCAAGTTTTATGATAGATTCATGGCTGAGTTTGTTTGGATATAACGTCCCTCATGCGAGTGTTTATCTCAGGTGGATTCATCACCTTCGAAAGCTTCATACTCGCCACTCCCTCAACAAGGCGTTTCTTTTCTCTTCGCTATTTGGAATAAACTCCCTTCCGACCCTCGATCGACCCTCGATGAAGGTCAAACAAAAACTCCGCGAATTCCACAATCTCATTCGGCCCGCTTCCCTCGTATCTTACACAACTGAAAGTGGTACAAACGCTTTCTGGTCGCGTGCTAGGACCTATTGAATAATGACCGTGTCGTACCTTAAGCCTAGCACTGAATATCTAGATTCTTTATCCGCAGAAAAGTTTGACGTCCAAATGACAAGACTTACCCAATATCCAGACTAAGTGGTTAGCGTTATACTAACACAAATAGACTAGGTCTAAAACGTAAATTACTACCTCTACCTAGCCAGCACGAATCGTGGTACGATATTTCTCTAGGTTACCAGGTTCATAGTATTTGTCATAAGGGTGAATTATACTGATAAATTTTCAGGAACGTGCCGGTATTACGTAGCTTTCGCACCTTGGTATTGCGGAGTCTGCAATAATCTAAAAATAGATGTAACAGATGGACAGGTGTCGTGGCGGCACAGCATATTATTATCAACCATAATAGACATGTTTTTATACCTCGTGATGAACTCATAGAACATGAGGGGATAAACATAGCACGATGGAAGGTCACTGTTGTATGAATTTGTCGCCAGTAATGCTCATCTGGTTCGCTAAAGGTACACTGTAAACCCCAAACCACCCAACTGTAGACACAGGCAAAAAACATAATATATAACATTATATGCAACTAGTTAGTATCTTAAGCAAGGATTCCAAATTAATATATCGAGGCAAAAATCTCGTTTTAGCCATACAACTAATAATGATATCAAATTCTAGGTCACCTGGCTCCTCTTAGAATGATGGCTTCCATGGTTTGCGCTTTTGACGTGTACACACAGCATTGGCTTCATTCATAACTACCGTCATGCCCTTCCTAGCCCGGCAAGAGAATCTCAAGAGGTAGTCGTGGGGTATAGCTTCGTGAAGACCGCGGATCACATCTGACTCTTCAGAATACTATCCAAAGTCGCCTCATTCACCTGCAGAAAGTCCTCGAGATGAATTAGTGAATCCCTACATCCCGGGCCCAGGGAGAGGTCGAAGAATAGTTTTTGGACTCAAATCTCGATGGTCTCGTTGCATTATTTTACTCATAGCCTTTAGGGCACATAATAAAGACCAAGCGGCACTTTCCAGACTAGAGATGTTGAACAGTAACACGACGCCTGCCAGTCTGCCTTCTGGAACAATGGATCTGCATCAATATGATGTCGTGAATGCCCTCATGTTGAACAAACTGAGTACCAAGATATGCAAAACCCAAAGGATACTAGTCATGAATAGGCAAATGCAGGATGTCGCGCACTGAGTTCAGGGAGTGATAAAGAATTTTGGAGGCTGGAACGAATTAATACAGGCATGGATATCCGAACCAGAGCAGTTAGAGCTCCTCGAGCCATGGAGTGAATACTCACCAAAAAACAAAAAAAGGAGGTCCGAGAGTTGACGCACCATATGTTATTGCTTAAACAACTCGTACCTTTAATCTTTTCCCCCTCTTCACCACTTCCTCGAAATAGATAGACTGCACGATACGAATACCACGGAAGTAGCAGAAAAGAGGGATAAGAAAAGAAGGAGGGGGCACCAGGATATTTTCGGTGGGATGAGCGTGATGAAGTGCTATTGGTAATCTTCCCCTTCCATCAAAGAGTAAGGTACAACATTTTGGTGCCCACTCGTTGAATTGGATTGAAGGGAGGAGGTAATAAGACCGCACAAATTAGTTCCATATTCTTCTTCTATTGAAAGCAGATAGGAAGCCGGAGTCCTGTAATTGGTAATTAGCGATCAAAGCACTCATAGTCCACCATCTTACGACTACTCACCACCAGCACAGTAACTTCCATAGTCCCTAATCAACGATCATGTCCCTCCCTTCGAAAATAAGGAGGCGAACCTTGAGCTTAGAGGAGGGCTTTTGATACGTTGTGTGAGATGCAACGATCTGTGAAAGATTTAATTGGTAGAGGACGCGAGGAAAAGGACACCCGAAAAAAGGCCAAGCGAGGTGCACGGACCACTATAATACCACGTGATCATGTTCGACTTCGCACGTGCGTCAAGTCTTCGCTTCCCACCTCTATGATCCTGCCTGGACCCCCGTTTCAGCCATCGACTACCAAGATCACCAGAATGATATAGTTCAATATTTCTCGCGGGACTTAGGTAACAACCCACTTCTAAAGGCATTAATTCACCCTTCAAAATTAAATTTGTGAGTCACAACAAATGTTCAGCATTTTCTACGGTTACCGTTTCACATCCGAGCCCTGACATCATTCAGGTATAGTTTATAATATTATATTTCCACGTATTTGTGCTTTTGGCCCACAAAAAAGGACTAATTCATCCATCGAACCATTCATGTTTCGCTTCCCCCTCATTCAAGAACCCCTATTTGTCCTAGATGTTTCTAAAATAAAGTCCGTTTGACTATTCCGTCTTATCATTATTGGTCTTAATTTCTGTGTGATTCTTATCCGTAGTCGCAAATGGGGTCATGTATTCGCTATCAAAAATTCCGGTCCAAGTTTAGGATCTTTATTCCCATAGGTTTGTTCCACCGATAATTGAGAAAGGTACTAAACGGCCAATTACGGATGGAACGTGATAAAGCACGACTATCCTTTAGTATTGCACGCTACCCTTCTCTCCAATCAAATTATACCCTTTGCGCAACTTTTTTACCATCGCGATAGTCATTTCTAGGAGGGGAATTGGTGTAGACTATCACTATCGTCGGTAACGTAAGGAGAGACAGCTGTGTTCTCTAACACATAAAGTTAACTTTTTGATACCCCCGCCACCTACTGATGGCCGTTAACTTCCTACAGAACCAGAATCAGGGGGCATATAAAGCATTGTACTTATTGATCAAATGTTAAGCGAATTTAGACGTTGATCATCATTATAGGGACCATTCCTGGAGGGCGCACTGCAATAGCGTTGAGATATAACGATACTCTTTTTTGGAAGACCTATAATACTCAGAATGCAAAGTTTCTCATGATTGATTGTTGCAATCGGCTTGTATGCCACTGTGGATCATTGATGTCGCACCCATTTTCCCGCCTCATGGAACGTTCCACCAAGGTACTCGGAAATTGTTTCGTGCTTAGGATACTCCTGTTTCTTCTATTACAAGGAATGTTTTTGGATTACTGGGCTGCGGATACGGAATAGAGCCCGTGATGAAGGAATGTGGGGGACCTGTCCTGTGGAGAATCTCCGCAAAATTAGGTGATATGTTTGAGGCCCATCTTCTAGTTACTGTTTGAGAGTAATTTTAGTGTTGCGGGTGTTTTTGGGGTGAGAACTCTGACTTTTCTCCAAGCTCCCACAACCAAAACCTTAATTTCTCTTTTGCTGTTGTGTATTTTCTACAACTTTGAGCGCAACGACCTCAATATATCATATCATCTTATCGACCCACCTAATTATTTCATGCAAATATCCAAGCTATTGTATTTCTACTGCTCGTAACCTTGGAAATCATAACTTAATATTATTAACCTATATACTCCCCATCATTTTATTTCTCATAGGTTTTTCAACATAACATCAGAGGGACCTCGGTAAAATTGACATATATGTTTCAGGCAGAGTACAAGAATCATTTGATTCTCAACATAAATTGATATCCTTGGTTGTCTGAATACCTGATCAAACTCACGGGTATGTGACACTGTCTAAGAGCTCCTGGTAGGTACCACCTCAGTATAGTTTCTGAATGATCGGACTGCGGCTAATACCAAAAATAGATGAATTGTTGTCAGCACCCCTGGAAATCGTGGCCGTATTTCTTGCCGCTACCCGAATACCTCGGGATTGTGGAGCTGAGTTCAAGATCTGATGGAGTCGAATTATACAAAAACAGATATTGTGAACGGACCTACTTTTATTTTACTCACTATTCCCTTGTAACGTGTACCTCCGCAACTAGATGCCCGATCCAAATCCAGAGGCCAGCGTTCAAGGGAAATTTGGTCCAATGCTTGTAGGATTGGTAGTAGCCTCACTGTGGGTATCTTTTTCTCTCCAATATGTGTATCGCTGAAGGTCATAGCTTCGGAGGAGTTACGATGGTTCAGGCTTTGACTTTCCTTAAAACAAGTAAAAGGGACCCCGTCCAACATAAGATAGCAGTCAGTCTTTCTCTGTTGCGGTGTGAACTCATCCCACTGAAAACTAATTATCACATTTTGAATACTAGGTCCTGTTTTTACTGTTAGTGTCCTGGCCTATTATTTGTTTTTGCTGATATATGTTAAGCAGATTTCTTGATATGCTCCACCTTTGCTTCTTCTTGCACTGTGTCTATTACTATCTGGTTTCACACCCTACCGATACGTTGTTGGTTTGGTCCTTTCCTGTATGTGCCCTCAAAGTCTTTATTATCATCAATCACTTCATCCTAGCTAATTCACGCAATAAAGGGTTTCGTCCTCATCCATGTCAGTTAAGCAACATATTGTGAGATAAAAGTCATTGATGGTGTGGTAGAATATTGTTATGCCAATCGTGCAATCGTAGGCCTCTCGTTTGGATGAAGATCATAGACTGACCTTCACTCAACAGCTTTTATGCCACTAGAATATGGAAATGTTTGTCCTTTGTCACGTTTTCTCTAGACACTGCTCAATACCCATATTCCCACCAGTAAGCCCACGAAATAGACTGTACCTTCCCATTATCTCGGTTAGCTCCTTTATTCATTACGTAGATGGTTATTTGCCGCTAATCTTAATTGCAAAGACCGTACTGGTACTCCTAAATCTATGTGCGTGATTATCCCAGTTCTCTGAAAGTTGCGTTAACAGTACGTGGACAGCGTTCGGGGTAGGTAAGCTGTTATACCCTTCCAACGAGAGCAAAACAATAAAAATGCATTCATGTAGTCGTGTCCAGCCTTTTGTATACTTCTGCTCCTCTGGTTCGCGTAAAGCTCATGCTGAGCAGTGTATTGATGCTAGGTCCAGAATCAGGTCCTTGGAGAGTGCGCTGCTGCTGGTATATACGGCAAGTGCTACTTCTGAATACCAATATAGCAATATCCTAGAAAAGGTCACAGAACATTTTAAAAGCCTCTTTTGCCTCTAGAGTTTGTTCTGATCTGTTCATCTCTGGTTCAATGATACTTTCCCTTTCAAAAGCCGGTACCGACTTAACCTGGTATGTACTAGTAGAGATTTAATGTCGAACACTCCGAACCGTTCACGTGTAGGACAGATTCGAGCTCTACTATGTTATTGGCATACCTCTTAAATACAGGGGCGATTGCTAGGTCAGGGAATGACTTGTTTCCTTTGAAATGTACTAATAATTTCCTACTCTAGTGTCTTGTCTGTTGCGGTATTCGTCTCTGTGCGTGCTACTAAACATGAATTCCTGAATTTGTTTTCCGAAACACTCAAATCATTTAATGTATGTATTATAGGTTTTAGCCGCGCCTTCCACCTTGGTGTTCCTAACAATTGAGGAGATCGTAATGAAGCATTAGTACCACTATGGTCTAAACATTTTGTTGGCTGATCAGATGAGTAGTCTACGTTTGTTCTTTCATGGGGATGTAAGTATGTAGATTGGATCATGGAGGAGAACTAATATTTTTTTGGATTAAGGCTTAATGCTCGCTACTACCTCCAATCTCTAAGTCGTAAACCAACCCCATCCATCTCCCTTCAACCATTACATGCAGGCCCAGTAGATAAACCGCGAACACAGACCCCCCCGAAGACCATCAATGAAGTTGGTTTGCCACTGTTCCAATGCCATTCTAGAAAGACCAAAGTGGGTAGTGTTACGGCTGTTAGGTCTTATCCTCTAGATCAAGATCTAGTCAATCAATTCGATGAGACCGTCGATGATAAGTCTGACGTCTATAGACTTCCTGATATAAAGGACGAGTCTGTCTTCTGGATCTGGGATGCACTACCCCCTTCTAAGGCGAGTAGGATCGAGCTGAGCGTCGAGTTGTAGAGAATAAGGTATATTCAGCTAGGTCAAGCTGAGGACTATCTACTACATTGTGAGGTATATATACAAGGCTCGAAGAAGCATGATGAGTAATACTTCGAGGAGGGATAAGCGCTATTGGTAGGTATAAATATGGCGCTGAGTAACGATGTGAAATATAGGTGTAATAATAGAGTGGATGAGAACGAAATGAGGGATAAGGAAATATGGGAAGAAGAGATAGTCCGAAGATTGGACTATGCGAGATACAATGATAAGGAAAGATGAGAAGATAAGAAAAAGGTATAGTCCGAAGAGAGAAACTGTAACAGGTAGCATCAGAATGTTCATGAACTTTGTTATAAACTTAAATATCTACAGACTGGGAATGATCTAAGGGTGGAGGTGGTTGTCAAGCAAGATACTCAACACACGTTAGACTAACATTGGAATTTTTGGTGCTTAGAAATATGGCCCAGATTGTGCATTGATATAATATACTTGTACTTGTACCCTATATTAAGAAAGTTTGAAACTGTAAAGTGTGAACAATACCGTGTAATCCTTCCCGGACCTCTGAATCATCATTTATTTCCTCTACCCCCTTTTTAACGAGTACACAAGGAGATATTTACTTATTACTTCATCACCCTATATTGCGCCATTACTCCAGCTCCACACATTTTGATCCTGTCACAGCAGGATAAATCCCATGTGAGATGAGGGGTATCTAAGATCGATGGGATAAGTTAATAGCTCTATTTGAGGGATAGATACAAGAATTGGTAGGATTTGGGTCGTGGGGGCCTATATCAAGATTTCTTCCGTCAGTGAAAATCCATTACAACAACTTATACTCTGGATATACATATTGATCATTCGTTGTTATGACCCCCCGTACTATTTTTATATGTATTACCATCATGATGGAGAAGCAAATTCTACTGTGCTATGGCGGTGCAAATAATCAACGTCCTCATCCAAAAAAACATGCCATCACATGCTTTCTTCGACAACACTGACTGGAAATCCACAAAGATAATCTTGTGTGTGAAATCCTTACCCGTTCTTGAACATCTGTCGCAAATGGGGGTTGCCAAGGTGTTAATACATGTCAATGTTGCCACAATCAATCAAACGAAGCCGGATCCACCAAGCCGGTGATTGAAGCATGAGTCTATATTTATTCAACCACTCACAACAATCTTACAAGATGATTAAGATAAGCATTAAAAATGGTTCTCCCTGATGTGTGGCCATATTATACCACCTTAACATCGTTCATGGTGATATATTCATGACTCGGTTCTCACATTGTTCCCACCCCGCGCCAAGCTACAAGAACACATTCCATGGCACCTGGACTCCCAAGTGCAACTGTCCATCTGGCAGAGATTTTTGTTGAGTGTGTTTTATATGGGCTTAATCTTATTACATTCTTTGCATGCCTTCAATCTCTATTCTGGGCTGGCCCAGGAAAGGCAGGATGGCCTTGTTTCGTAAAGAAACTGGTTTATGATCACAGTTACCTTGTTACTCTTCTTTATGTCATCATCCAATCTTGCCCTGGTGTTTTCGCGCCTCATCCAAGGAATCACATATGGCATACGTGACCGCAGTGACACACAGTTTGGGAAGGATTGGGTTAACATTGTAAAGGTCCGCTTGGAGTGTATGTCATATGTCCTTTTATAGCCGCCACCCAACAGGACATTACAGGATTCCTCCAGGTGTTTATTGCCGATATTGTGCTTGTGCGTTTTTCCAATAAATTCATATAAGATAATTAACATGATACGTAGATATATTGCTGTTGGGTCATGTATGCTTATTCTCGTATGGTCATTGTTTTCCCAGTCTTCATGTGGCTTGGTGGAACTGTGTGCATGGCCCTGGAAATATGGTCCTTGATATCATCTCATGACTTTGGAACCAAGCCCAATGATAAACAATTTGCATTTGATACAGGCTTCTGGGCCTCAACAATATGCCTTAACCTTTATGCAACGTGTAAGATCCATACATGGCCAGAACGTAGCACTCTGATCATTGACTCACCAGTTGGCATAATCCTTCGGATTTACAATGTTGAAAAAGCGAATCTGAAGCTAGGTGGTCTCGCTTCTGCATTGCGTCAGAAACCTAGTCGGCTTCAGATTGTGATGTGTATAATCAACAAGTCTGCCTTGATGCATACGGCAGCTACCATTATATATTTTATAACACTGGAGATCAGGGATGCTTCCGCTAATGTTATGTGGGCTGCTGTAAGTTTCTTTTAACCCAAATTTTCCAAGGAGCTTATAACCAGTGGGTTGTCAGCAAATACAGATCATAGGGATTACCTTTAATCTCATTATAATA